>JAUZNK010087050.1:0-12778 GCA_035046665.1 Euphysa ruthae | reverse complement strand
ATTTATTAAAAAGATATGTTATACACATGTTTCTATTTTTAGTAAAAACAATGACATCTACTAGATCGTGCAAGAATTCCACAACTCTTAAAGAGAAGTACGACGCTATTAAAGATGTGCTACAGCAAATCAACTACAATGACCATCAGTGGGTTATATGTGTGGATCTAAAGATGGTAAACTTCTTGCTAGGACAACAAGATGGCTTTACCAAATATTCATGTTTCCTTTGTTACTGGGATAGCAGAGATAAAGCAAATCATTGGATTAAAAAAGATTGGCCGGTGCGAACTGAACTGAAAGTTGGAGAGCAGAACGTTATAGCTGCGCAATTGGTGCCACGTGATAAAATCATATTACCTCTTCTTCACATTAAGTTAGGGCTGATGAAACAATTTGTGAAAGCATTAGATACAGAGGGTGATTTTTTTCAGTACATTTGCAAAACATTTCCAGGTTTAAGCAATGAGAAACTAAAAGCTGGTATTTTTGATGGACCTCAAATTCGACAGTTAATTAAAGATGCCAATTTCTGTCCATCAATGAACGATATTGAATTAACTGCATGGTCTTCATTTGTAGAGGTTGTAAAAAACTTTCTGGGTAACCAGAAAGCTGATAACTATGAAGAACCTCTCAGAAACATGCTCGAAAACTTCAGAATTCTTGAAATAAACATGAGCATCAAAGTACACTTCCTTCACAATCATTTAGATCGTTTTCCTGAAAATCAGGGTGATGTCAGTGACGAACAAGGCTAAAGATTTCACCAGGACATCAAAGTAATGGAACAACGGTACCAAGGAAGATGGGATATCAAAATGATGTCAGGCTACTGTTGGAATTTGAAGCGCGATGCACCTGATTCTCAAAATTCAAGAAAATCGCGAAAAAGAAAGTTTTTATCATAAACTTTTACTTTCATTATACATTTTTGGTTCACCTTGGACTTGATTTTTATTTACTACATGCCTGTTTATCCTATTACATAAATTAATAGTTTTAGACATTTCTGAGCAGTTTTTCATCTGTGTTGGTTGTAGTGTTCTGGTCGTAATGCCATTTATCACCAAAAATAAGGGTATTCTATAGAATGAAAACTAGAGCTAATGGTAAAAAAATGGATGTCATTTTCAGATTCAGTGTCCTCAAATTACCAAGAAACAGTTATAATATTCTTGGCACCAAGACAAAAATATTTTTTTGTGGGCCTGTGTAATCTGTTCCAACATCTTGTGACCATAGCTTAGAATCTAAAATATAGCCTTGTTTCCCTCAAAGCATCAGAGGGAATATATCAGTAAATTAAGAGTTTTGTTCTTATTTTACTTTTGGCAATAACAAATATAAAATTTAGCTATAAGTTACAAAAGAAATTATCAAAAAGTTATGGGAATAATTGGTTGGCTGTAATTGTATTTAAAGGGACTTCGAGGCACTTCGGCATGTTGCTCTCTATTTACGGAGTGTTTAAAATAATGAATAATCCTTTTTATTTCAAAAAGCTTATGCGGTTCTGGAGTTATAAGTGTTTGAAGTTTTGGGATATGCTTTAAAACAGGCCTATTTATGACATCACAGTTAAATAATGCAAATTTAGGATATAGCATTTCCCTTTATATCATTCAAAACATTTACAATATTTTAAAAGATTTTTGGCAGGGTGATAGGTTTATGTTTACGTTTTCTGTACATAATTTTAAATTTTATCATTGACAGGTGACTAGTTCCAAGCTGAAATAGAGATATTCTACATTGCCCAAAAACCTAAACGCCTGGAACTAGCCACCTGTCAAAAATATAATTCCAGTTTTTGTGCATAACTATTAAAGGCATAGACATCTATCAACGTACCAAAGATTATTTAAAAATGTTGTTACTTATGAAGATATAGATGAAAATGTGATGTCCTAAATGTGGCATACAAAACGCTGGAGATGCAGCCCTGAATAATTTGAATAAAGCTAAACTTTTTTATTTATACCTGTATTTCCTAATTAGACATCATATTCAATAATCATTCAAGTACTCAACCAATTCAACCATTTTTTTTTTTTTTTTTTTGCTATTTATTAATGGTTAGATATTTCTTCATATCAAATAAATTTCACAAGCTCAAGTAAGCATTATCATTATGATAAGTCTAAATGTCTAAACTGTCTAAATGCTGTGTTATTGGTAATCTGCTTATCTTACATTTGATAAAAACTAGTACAGACCAGGTGGTTGGAATTGCACAATCTCATTCCCGCATATCTGCGTGTCCCAAGAAATTTAGAGGATAAGGCACACCATATTTTTAAAATGTACGATTGCATAAACAGAGCAGAAGATTTTTCAATGCAGTGTCTAAGCAGGTTATCACTTTCATACTTGTTTAAAAATGCTTGATTTTTCAAGATTCAGGAGTAATTATTTCAAAACAAATATTTTATTTATTCATCTTCTAAGTTATAAACAGGTGTTAGTTAAATTCTTAAGAATAAAGCAAATTTTTGTAAACAAGTTCAGTGAATGCATAATTTTTGTGAACAAGTTCACAGTATGCACACTTTTTGTAAAGTGAATGTTTAATGTTTGTGAACGAGTCCAGTGGTATATATTTAATGACATTCACTGATTTCTTTAAACCCAACGTTAAATGAATAAAATGAAATATGAAAGTGAAAAAACAAATCATAAAAAGCATCGCCCACTTAAAATCAAAAATGACCAAACAAGATATGCAGTGCACTGCACACCTGCATTTTTACACATGGCTAGACAAGTAGTAAAATTATTGTGTACATGAAATTGTTGGCCATTATTTTAAGAAAACAAAATAGTAAAAAACATGTTAGACCTTACCTTCACACTTACATATTTTTGTTATTTCCGAACTCATTTAATGTTTGCATTCTACATTTTATCAGTTCTAAAGGACACAATGCAAAGCCAGCGAAAAAAGATGCAAACGACCCTGAAAAAGCCATTTGAGCCAAAGTCATTTTATCTTTATCTGAGTTAGTTATGCTAGCAACGATCTTCGAGCATTGGCCATAACATAAAAATAACACAGAATTCTCTGCAACATTGGCAGCAGCAGCGGGCACTGATCCTGCATAAAACTGAAAAAAACCATGTTTTGAGTATGTATCTATAGCGCACTTCACACTACTTTTGTACAGATGAGGATATGTTTGCATCTTAACTTTGATTGTGTCAAGAGGTTGACCTGTATAAGCACAAGAAATACCAGCTGCTATTCCAGCTGTGAAGTCAATAATTGCTTCCTTGGAGAGTTCTGAAAATGTCATAATTGAATCTCTAAAGTAATAAACTAAAGTAAATAAAAAATTAAAGTGGTTTTTGAAACTTCCAATCACATTAAAGAATTTTTTCAACTAAAGCCAACAAACCAAACAAAAAATTTTTATCTGATTTAAAAGTTATTATAACTTTAATTTTGCACTCTCTCAAATTTGTTTACAGATTTCATAACAAACTCATTTAAAATTCCAAAAATCTATCGGTATTTATTGAAAAACCTAGCATAATTGGAATGTTCACTTGATGGCAAAATATCATTTTGAGAGATGACTTTAAAAGTTTGGTTTACACCATCAATACTTCAATAAACAAATAGTTCTTTCAGCTTGCAAAAACCATAAGTATAAAAATTTGAGTAAAATTTTTTGATTTTAGCAAAAATAATTACAACTTTATTTTGGACAAATCATTAAAGATTTGGAATGGATGAATGAATGATGAATGAATGATGGAGCTACAATTTGATTTGAATAGATATTGTTAAAAACTATTGTTTTCATAATAATCTCACTAAAACCGTCAGATTTCCTACTTTTGAAAGGTTCTATGTTTCAAATTCCCTGCTTTCTGCAGACTATCAATAGGTTGCTAAATCTTCTGGTTTTTGAATTTTTATGAAAGAAAAAAAACATTTTGCTAATCAAGATTTATAATTACTTAAATAAATATATATTTTAAAATAAATTTTCAAAACAGCCAAACAAACCAGTTCCTATATTACTATAAGTAGGCTGGCCTCAGGAAGGGCGCCCAGCTATAAAAATTTAAAACTTCATCATATGAAGATGCAAGCATGATAAGATTCTAAGTCTTAGAGTAAATGCTGCAAAAACAGATATTGTTTATGACGATGCCAGATATTAAGAAATGATAATGACGATTTCAGTAATGTTATATCGCCAAAAGTTAAATTACAAGTAGTACAAAAGAGATTTTATTCTTATGGATGGTAAATTTATAATTCACTTCTTAGTGAAATTTTAGAAATTGTTTCTTCCCTACTGTTTACATTCACTGTTTTTACCAATTTATTTTAAACAATTTACAGATATTTTATTTGTGCAGAGCACATATAGATAACATTGGTATTGAAAAGCTTATCCTGTTAATAAATTCATAAATAAATTCATGGGAAAAGCCAAGTGACTTTCAGACCATACTTTAACCTCTTGTTAGGTTCAGTATTTTAAACTGGTAAAAGGTCTTAAAACCCAAAGTGAAGGAGAGTGTTGTATACCTGCAAAACAGCTTGTCGAAACGGATAACTAATGATATTTTCTAGAAAAGGTAAAGTAACAGGGCAATACAAGTATGGATTGAAAGTGATAAATGATTATGGCTCAACTACCTGCATTGATATCAAAGATAGGCAAAAAATTAAAGCCGAACAGGAAATTTCAGTGGCAAACAAAACAAAGAAAATCTATAATTCTTAATTCTCAAGTTAAACTTGAGGAGATCGTGAAATGGAAAAAAAATCAAATCTTTAAACTCACACACAATCAGAGACACTGTTTGATTGCTGGCAACTCATAAATTCTTCAAACGCAACCAAAATCAAGGATATAATGTAAGCCAAAAAATAAAATGAACAAAGGAAAAAATATGGAGATACCCATATAAAACATAAAGGACATTCAGAAAATCATATACAATCAAGCCTTGTTGTGAAAATACCTGACCTACAAGACTCTGTACGCCTTATTTTAAAGTGGCGTATGACAAACACTGTATGCTAGTAACATAGAACAGGTGTACAGCGGTACGTCATGCATTCATCTAAAATTTTATGATATGATTTTGTAACTTTTTATAATGTGTTTCAGATGGCGAAATGAATGAACTAACCGTTGTTTAATGTTATGATTATTTCATTACACCCAACTATCGATTATTGTTAGCAA
This sequence comes from Euphysa ruthae, assembly GCA_035046665.1. NCBI lineage: Eukaryota > Metazoa > Cnidaria > Hydrozoa > Anthoathecata > Corymorphidae > Euphysa > Euphysa ruthae. The sequence goes on along the minus strand of JAUZNK010087050.1, from coordinate 7,565 downwards.
AGCGTGACGTTTATCAGGGTTCGATTTAGCAATTTGCTATTAGCGAATCACTTTTAGATATTAGCAAATCAAAAAATATAAAATTGATTGATATAGCAAGTCAAGTTTATTAAGTTTTAATACAATGCTTTTAATTTGTGAGTTTGTTTAATTTCTTTCTTTTTAAACTGTCAACACTAGGCTAGAACGGGAACCATCTTTATTTACATTGATAGTTTTTTCTTCGCCTAATTCATTTGTAGCTTAAAGTTAACCTTTGTTTTCTTGGAACAGTTAATTGTATTGTTCGAAAATTCATATTTTAAAATAATATTTTTCAGAGATTATTTGAATATATATAAATTGATGCACGCAATACACTTCTTGCTATTAACAACAGAACTTTTTTATTTCATTCTTATCAAGAAATCATCAAATAAAATTACATGATGTTTAAAATTTATCATATTCAAACAATAAAATTTAATTTATTAAATTTTTCTTTGCTACAACTACTTGATTATCAATTTAGTGATATAATATCCACACACTTTATTGGTAGTGTCTTTTGCGGAATTAATTATTTCAATAAATACATTATTTCACATAAATACGTCGTTTTTAATTTGCAGATTATTTTATGTTTGTGGTCTATCTGTCTCGCTTCCTTTGACACGCATTAAATATGCTTACTTATAAGTTAAACTCAAACAATGTAATCTTTAAGCAGTTATGTTGTTATAACAATTATTTGATAGATTTAAATGGTATTATTTTATCATATTAATCATCTTTTTTCTTTTTATACTAGTGGTTATGTGAGTTACTCTTTTGTGAAAAGTTTTCTCCAGATTATACTAAAATATATAGATATAAATAAGAGGGCATATTTACAGGCAAATACTGCTCAAATACAATTTTATTCTAACGTTTATACTAAATGAAAAAAATCGATTTTTTATCAATCTATAAGTTAAAGTATTCTTTAAGTAAAATAAACATACCTTTATCCTACCCATAAAAACACATTAAACAACAAAAAACATGCATTTCAATAAGATTATAAAAACTTATTTATAATCAACAGTAAAAACTTATCATAGAGATCACTTTAATGATCTGATTCTAACAGTGTGATGAGTTTTACATCAATAATTCAATTCTATTAAAGCGTAATTATCTTTGGAAATATGTGTATATGTGATCAATAACACGATTGAATCAACAAAAAACCAGGGGGAATTGTCCGGGGAAAATATTCCAGGGGGAATTCTCTGGAGCCGAATATATCAACACGATATAATACAATTTTACAGCAATAGAGGTTTTAAAGTTATTCTCTAAACTTCATTAGCTATGCTCCACTCCGTAATTTGCTTTCTCAGATTACAAATTAGTTAGTCAATCGTATGTTTCTATACAAGGTAATCGAGCATGCATATATGTTTTAAACAAACACACTTTTTAGCTATGAAAATAATATTGTAAACTGACTAATAATATTTATTATTTGTACATCCGGAAAAAATAGAGCGAATAGTTGTACAATATTATATAAAAATAACAAAGTGATTATAATGTAATTTGTATGGTTTTAACTAAGAAACAAAGTGAAATCGTAGACAAAATAAATTGTTTACTCATTTTGCAGTAACGATATTGGTTGCGTATAATAAAATCACACAAAAACAACTACAACATGTGTTTTTATCACATATTAGTAGCAAAATTTTTTTTTTAGAAATACGATTCAGACAAGCCAGGCGTACGGGGTCCCATACACCTTGATTGATCATAGCGTATGCGGGGGTGTACGGCCAAACGCCATTCATGACAAGGCGTGTACAATGATACATACACAAATGTGGTCAACTGTGAGTCAAAAAAGTGGATACATCATCATCTTTTTGAAAAAAAGAAGTTGTGGTAGAGCAATATCTGCAAAACAAAATTCAAAGAAAATAAGAATAGTGATAAAGATCATACTGGCTGCTTAAACTCTATCTAGTAGAAGCAGCTGAGATTTGCTTATTGATATCATGCATGCTTCATGCTGACAATCACACCTCGTACGAAGCAGTACTTTGACTACTGCTCAAAAACAAAGAGATTATATGATAAAAACTGTGAATAAAGAAGAAATCGCTCAAGAGCCCTGAATTTTCAGAGAGTAAGAAATTGTTAATTGTGTGAAAAAATTTGGAGTTAACACTGAAATTATGCTATCCGTTTAGCACAGAAAAACCGATTTCTACAAGTGGTAATGCGGTTCAAAAGATTTTTATTGCCTTTTAACTTATTAGCCAAAATTCCAAAACTATCAGAAATAATATCTTCTGACATCGGTGATATCGGATTTCAACAGAATCAAAATATGAAAATACAACTAAGGTGTCAAAACAAGGTAAAACAGCTAACATGCTAAACTCATCAAAACAAATTTGAATTTTTGGGCCTAAGTTTGATAAGAACTTCAAAACTAATTATCAAAAAACTTATCACAAATATATAGACAGAAAAAAATATGGTAACACTGGTAGTATTATACATAAACATTTCAAAATCATGAACTGATTTTCATAAAACATAAGTGGTATTTTTTTTAAAAAAAGTTGAAAAACATTCTTTGACATGATCATTAAGAAAATCCAAAAATGTGATATTTTCCCAGCAAGAGGTTGCTTTTAGGTAGCAAGAACTATAGGTCTACCCATATAGTCTAAATGAAAACCTCTTCTATAGTCACTTAACTCCATAAAAAATTAAAAAAAAAATGTAGTTCCTATTTTGAGAAATTTACAAAAATGTAAAATCTTACTTAAAAAACCCAGACAAACACAATATAGATGGATGCACAGTTTTACAGAAGTGAATTTGTATTTTTTTTTTTCAAAATATTATTTGAAGAATAACATTTTCTAAATCATAAACGGAAAAAAGCATACGGCTCCATAAATTTGTGCAAAATTTCAACACTTAAACTTTGATTTTTAGACAAAAGTTACCAAATTTAGGTCTAGTACTAAATGAAAAACAAAAGCTCAAAAACACACAACAGAAAAAAAAAATATTGGGCAGTTCCTGAAAAAAACTAGTTAGCATGCCTGTAAACAAAATTAACAGACGCTATTGGAAATATAGAGAGTTTCAAAAAACAATACATAAACCATTTGCAAATCTATGAATGATGATAGGAAAATTGCAATGGAAAACAAACAACAAGCAAAAACACCAAGTAAAATTAAAATGAACCCATTACAGACAGGATTTTATATTCAAAATAATATTGCTAGAAAATGTTTTTTTACACAAAATCAAGAAAATATATAATTATATTAAAGAGAATTATAGCGTTAAATAAGAAAATCCTTCTTCACCGCCTTTGAAAAAGGACTATAGAAAAAAAAAATTGCATATTGGAATATACAAGAATATTACATTTAGTAACCAGTTTGAATCAAAAACCAACAACATGAACTTTAATTCTGAGTATTTTGTGAAATTGAAGTCTTTTTTTTTTTTGATTTGCATTTTCAGAGGTCTTTAAAATTTGTTGGATCAACAAAATTTTAGTTACCAATAAAAATCTTCCTTAAAATTTCCATCCTATTTCAGATCAAACACATAAAATTTTTCACACCTGTGTGGCAACCCTGTTCAAAGAAGATATTATGATTCACACTTACCACAAACTCCCTTAAGAGTTTCTGAGTTTAAAAATTTTGGCCTTAACTACACTTGAAAGCTATCAAATTGAATGTGGTAAAATTATATTTTCGTAAATTGATCAATTGGTAATTATATCTTTTGTAAAACAGTTAAAATGTATCAAAACTCTATCGATACTAACTGCAAATATATATAAATAGCAGCTTTGAAAGCCACAAAAACATCTTCAGAACAAACCTGAAAAAAGCTAATGAAAACAATCCAACAAAGAAGGCATATTGATTTATTTTAAAAATTGATTCATAAAAAAAAAAAAAAAACATTTTAAATATTTTTTAGTATTTAACAAATATGTGTAAAGTGGCTAATTTTCAGGAAAAGCTTAAAATTTCAACCATGGCGTACACCTAGGTAACTTTTCAAGCATATCATGTATGATAATGCCATCTCATTGTTTTTTAATTCAAAAATTCTGTGCAATTAATTGATCATAACTTTTGAATCATACAATAGTGAATCTTCATAGAAGAGAATTTCATAATTAAAAATTTTAAAAACACCATAAGTAAAATCAAAAAAATCTGAGTTGCTAACTATTCCAAGTTGTCAATCTCTTCAAAAAATTGATTAGAAAATTTAGTTTTCTTAACCAGCTTTTGGGTTGCATAAATATGAAATAAATTATTTATAAATTAAATAAAAGTTTTAAAATCACAAAGTTGCATTTAAAGAGCTTTCTTCTTTTCTTATTTTTAATTCAGCAAAACACATAAAAATAATAAAAATGAAAATAGCGGAACCCAGTAATTTTCCCAACAAAAAAGAGAAATCAAAATTTTTGCAAGATAAATGGTCCAATAAAATAAAGAAAGATAAGCCAATCGAGATGATTGGCGATAGTCTTATAATATAACCCAAAAACAATCGTATGCAGGTGTGTAAATATCTTCATACAAAACAAAGATAATGATCATATTATAATGAATATTAATTGACATATTTACTTAAATAGTTTGATTACATTAACACATTTGCAAAAACATAAATAATACAAACATTGATTTATACTAAATAAGAACAGCCTTAAAAATAGTTTAACTTTATATGATTCAAAAGAGCCTATTTACATTAACCATAGTTTACATTAAGAAAAAGCATTCGGAAATGGCTTTCAGTAAAAAATAAAAGTCAAAATTTTAAATAAATTTTTCTTATTTGGAAGCTCAAAATCATGCATCCAGTTGATGGCTACAATTCAACAACAAATAGATTTTTAAGGCTGGACTAAAATATAATAACTTGGTGTTGAAACATTAAGAGATCCCAAAATCATTAAAATGAAACTTATATAAATAAAATTAACCAATCAGATTCCTACATTACCGTAAAAGCAAATTTAAATTTAAACAGTCTCAATTTTGCTATTCATTACCACACAAATACAATAAAATAAAATTACAAATATATATATAAAGATAAATTAAAAACAGGGAATGGTTATTATTAACAGTTTTTGTGTCTATTCACAGGATATTAAAGTCAATCTAACCCCAGTGAAAACTAAAAAAAGGAGTATTCTATTTTTCAAAGTCATGAACGATTTGTGACTGTTTTGAGAATCTAAAAATTTATGAGTTAGTAAAAATATTTAATGAAAAATAATTTTGAAAGTTTCAACATGATTTTAAAATGAAAACAGTCCTTGAATTCAAGGATTTAATCACATTTGGTCGAATTTAAATCACATCATTTAAATTGCATCAGAAGGAAAACCGTTTTTAATCGACGCAGGTAATATTGGTCAGGCAAGCCTCTGTTGATTTAAAAATCAAACCCATTATTATAACAGTTTTTAGATAAATTAACTGGCTTAAAATCACAGCACATTAATTTCCTTCAAACATGGAATAACATCAATAAAGTGTTAATATATTTGTAAATTTTGCTACCTGTTATAAAAATTTAGTTTAATATCTATGTAGCATTATAAAAGAAATGGGTTGTTTGGTTGACTATTTGTAGAAGGTTGTATTGGCATGGGGAGCAAAACATCACCAGGTCCTTGTGTTACGAAATTTGATTTATCATTGCGTAGCTCGTTGATAGACTTTGGCTTTGCCTTTTCCTGTGCAAATGGATTTGTATTAGAAGGAGTGTTAGCCATAAATGGATTGTGTGATTTAGATGTTGATGTAGAGCTCAAAATATTATTGACATCTACCAGGTGTGCACCATTTGTTAAAAATGATGGAGACTTTCTGGTTGATATATCAGAAGTGCTATCCAAAATTGGAGGTGATGCAAATGGGGTCTACTGCATTGGTTGATGTGGCATGAACGGATCCTGGATACTTATTGGTTGGCTAAAGACATTTGATTGACTAGGTGCTGACCAAGGATCATTTATCGGTAGTTCAGGTTTAACAGTTGAAGCTGAAGACCAGGGATCTACTGAAGGTGGCACCGATGATGAAGTAGGACCCCAAGGGTCTGTTTGACCAGGTTGCGAATACACCTCCTGCTTGGGAGATGGTACAGACCAAGGATCTAAATGTGGTTGGGTTGTTACACTTGTTGAAGACCAAGGATCAGTTTTAACTTGGTTAGAACTTGTTAAATTAAGTAGAGTTGAAGATGAATCCGCATTAGATTTATCTACTGCATGTTTTATAACATCCGCATTTGACGTCTGTTCTCGTTCTGCTTCTTCACGACTCATCGCCAAAGCAATCTGAAGTTGTAATTCTTCTTCCGTTTCATTAGAAGGACGTACCTTTTCCATCTCAGAATCAATACGTCCATCAGTTGATTTAGAATCCTCTGCTACTTCAGAGGGTTTCGTCCATGTTTTTGATGGAATACTTGAATCATCTACGCTACCTCTAGATCCACTGTATTTAGGTGCAGCATTAAATCGCTTATTACGAGGGTAACTTGTGTTCCCAATCCCACCCTGGGACTCTGTAAATCTTTCTTTAGCCTTTAAAGCTCTTTCTCGTTCAGCTTTCAAACGTTCATCATCTTTTAACAAAGCTACAAGTTGCTTGGATTTCTCCCTCACATTTACCCCCTGGTCTTTGCCATCTTTATCAATGAACTGAAAATCTTTTAAAGTCTTAATGGCAAAAATATTCTCTCTGCATTGCTGAGCTACCCGCTCACTTCCCGTTTTAACAATATAATCTAGCACAACTAATGATTTATATACATGTCGCCAATTCTTTCCATGGTCATTTATTCTCTTCCATAACATTATCATTATTTCACTAAAAGCTTGTACATTATAGGTGGCATCTGCTAGTTCACTTGTGAGGGAACTGGATGGGCCCCATGGATCATTACTTGTACACTCGCGAACCTTCACCTCGATATCAGAAAAATTTCTCACAACGTTCTTCACCTGTCTTCTTAAAGCCATTGCATAAACATCAGTATGACTTTTAACTTTAAATTTACTACAATAAAAGGAAAAACATAACAAAAAGAAAAATAAATCAAGGCTTGTGCAAGTTCTTGTGACTAATGACCAGAAAGAAATTTAACTATCAAAATCTAATAACTATAAACTACTACCAATATTAGTAAAGATCTTTCAAATAGTTGTAGAAAATTGCACCTTAAAAGCATGTTAAGTTTGGGCATAAAATAATTTTCATTATTTTCAAAAATCTAAAACTATCAAGATTTTAGTCATCACTTCCAGCAAAATTTTTGACAAAAACAAATCCATGAAAAAGAGCTAAGAAAGATAGATAGAAAGAATAGACGGATAATTATATTAATGTGAGTATTTCATCTTCAAAAAAATATCAAATGTTTCTGAGGCTGAACATTTATTATCATTTATACAAAAGTACTTAACAGTGGTCACCTAGGAGCCAGGAAACCAATGAAAAACATAAAAGAATCTAAATATA
>JAUZNK010087039.1:0-12779 GCA_035046665.1 Euphysa ruthae | reverse complement strand
ATACACCATCTAAATTCTGTTATAATATGTTTCCAGAAATTAGATGGTGGTTTCACCGTAAACGCAGTCATCAAGAGGGCTCGAACCATGTACCTATTCACTACGGTCTCCGTAGTTCGGCTTCTTAGAACACTGCGCCACGGATCCACAATTGGAATTCTGTTACGTATTTTAATAATAGTGATGCTGGCTATAAATAAAAACCAATGATATTTTTAACATTGTAAAAAATGTCACCATCTACATAAAAAATTTAAAATTATAAACAAATTTCAGAAAAAACTCAAAAGCAATTACTGAGAAAACACGGATGGATGGGCATGGGTGATTTCATAGAAATCAGTAGGCTTCACCAAAAGTCCAAAATAATAACCAAAAATTCCCTAGTTACTACCAAACAATTTTGAAACAATAGCAGTTATGACTAAAATTACACATACACATACTTTTATTTTTTCCCCATTCAAATATACGTTAACACCTCTAACAATTCCAGCCATGTCATAAGCACGTCTTTTTAATAAAGCAACAAAATCAGGATCTAACTTTTCCATCTTAAACTTTGATAAATCTGGTGAATACGTGATGCATGTGAAGTCTGTTCCAGAATAATCAGTTACCTTTTCTGTCTCAGCTTTTCCCATGTTATTCTTCCACGTCTAAAATGTAATTATTAAAGCTAATAAAAAATTTATATAATTATTAAAGCTAATAAAAAATTTATATAATTAGGGTAAATTACATAATTTTTTTCCCCTCAAACATCAAGATATTCACACTCCTTAATGCCTTGATATTTAATATTTAGCAGATAAAATTTGTCAATAAAACAAAACTTTAAAAATTAAAAAAATAATAATAGCAACAGCACAATCCATAGAACAATATCTCTCTGCAGTAACAAGAAATTTCTTGATATATATAAAAAAAAATCAAACAAAACTTTCTAAATGGCAAACATATTAAAATAACCAGGAAAATCATTTTCTAACAACACCCAAAATTTGGCTTGTGAACTGGGCCCAAAAAATATTCAAAATAGCCAACACCTTAAATTCATCAGAATTGGAATACATTTTGTTGAAAAAATTCTTAAAGTATTATTTTTGGAATAAGTGTGACCTTTTTAGGGGCTTGGAACCTTTACCTCTATCTTAATACATTAAATAAAAAAGAAAGTAAGAGTAATTTTGATAAAAAATAAAACATTTTTTAAAGACCTAAAAATGACCGTACTTGAGCATAGTTGGGCTCAGCAATGAAAAACAAGAATATATTTTTAAAATGCGCAAATTATTTTACTCAAGATCTTAAAACTTCATACTAAATTTCTGTTTCCACTCGAGTTGAGCATATCTCTAGGAGGAAGGGATGTTGCTAAGTTAGTATGGTATATTCAAAGTGGAAAGCCCCTTGGTATCTTATTTATCGGAATATTCATTGTATTTTTTTTCTAAGTTTAACATAACAATTTATCATAATGAAAGCACGCATCAATGTACTTAACGGGTTGGAAACTTTGAATACCTTTCTGTAACAAGTTCATGTAGTTCAGTCTATGAGTCTCAGACAGTATCACTGGATACTCTTTGCAACAACCACTTTCCTCAATCAGGTACAAAACAAAAGCAGCTTCTTGTGCCTGGCACTGTACGCATCACTTCGTATCATTTCTGGAGTTTCATAGGTTCTTATATCATCAATTGACAGATAAAATATGTTTACACCTTTTGATGTTGCTTTTAGCTCATGTAAATAGTTCATATGGTGTTAGTATCTGATTTGTAACTGCTGCAAGTAGACTATTTTTGCTGCTTCTATCCTATCACATACTTTTTCCATGAGACGTAACAAAGAAGTGGTGCTCAGCACTTAACTTGTGGTCTTTCAGGTGGGACATCAGGCTTACAATGGATTTAAAATTTTTGTATTGCGATGCTGCACCATCACTGAAGTACTTTACTTTATTAACTGTGGAAAGTTTGGCTTTGACCATAGGGAGTAACTTAGTGAGGAAACAGTGAACTGCTGTTTAGTCATGTTGAAGATGGTCAGAAATGATGCAATAACAATTGCATTTAATTTGTTTGTGTTGATCTTTGTAGTAAATATCAAACAGATGTAAAGTTGCGTGATTGTTTTGCCAGTAAAACCCTTGAATTGGATCTTGTACAAGAAAACAATATTTTTCTGCAAAATCTATAAGAATAAGATATGTGTGATGGTCTATGGCGGTTTTAGCTTCTAATAAATAGGAAGATTATGCCTCTTAGATAAAGAGATGGTGACAAAAGACGTACAAAGTGTCACTTATGGTTTCAATGAATTCAATTATTCTGGCTTTAACTGTGACAAAAGCTGTTCAGTTAGTTGACACCCATTGTTTGTATGTAATCTCATAATCAAAATCAAAATCATTGTTTTCAAACATACTTTGCAAATAAGTCTTCAAATTCAGTCTACCAAGACAGTCAGAACATAAATGAAATATGTAGTTTCTGCTGTAAAACCACTTACGCCTAAGTTCACAGAATTTGCTAAATCCAACTTTGTGTTCTTGGTATAGATTCTGATACTCTAGATAAAGCTCCTTCAAACGAACTAGTATTAAACGTTTTTGTTTATGTTCTTTTACATCATTAATGCATACAGAAACAAAATCCTTCTTTCCTGGACACTGTCTAGTGAACTTTTCAGATTCATATACCCTAATAACTTTCTGATTTACAATATCCTCCAAAGGCTGTCCTTTTTTTAGATTCAAATTTAGCAAGTATCCCTTTTTCATGTTTGTTTCGAGCCTTCCTTACAAGAGGTTCTGAAATTAGAAATGTTTTACAGGTTTTTCAACTGACCAACTTTCAGGAGTTAATGTCAGTAGGTGAACTCTTTCTTCTTTCACACATACTTTCATTTTTCTCTCAATGGCTCCTACAAGTCTGTAATAAACATTTCAAAAATAAAAAATTAAACCCAATATAGTAATTTTTAAACATTTGATTCTCAGAAAGCATGCACTTAAAACACAATATATTTGATAAGTGGAATGTTGTTATTAATAGCAATTTAAAAATTTTAGTTATGGTAGCAACTGTGAGATTATTAATAATAAAGACAACTTAATTAAAAAAAAAAAAAAAAAACTATTATCTTATAATAATCTCATTTAGAAAGATATGTTTGAGAGATCAACTGGAACTTCCACGCCATTGTTTCCCAACATTGTTTTTACTCACTTCTTGACAAAATTATTTTTGCTGCTTCAATTCGTTGTAAAATAGTTTGAAGAAAATATTGGTTGATTGAAATATTGTTTTGAAGAAAATTTTGGTTGATTAAAATATTGGTTTGAAGAAATGTGCAACATTTCATCAAAATTTTTTCGGCCTTGGTAGACAAGCAAGAGTTAAGACTAAGAAATGCGGAATTTGAATTGCAGCTCAGTACTAGTGTTTGGGGTTCACCATTTTAATGTCCCCCAGCTTGCTCTGCTCAAAATCAGGAAATCATAATGAAGGTTTTTCCAACTAAAACTACCTAAAGCTATGTAATACACTGTATAATACTTTTGTAAAAAAAACAACAACATGAAAACTTTAAAAAATTGTACTCATAAATTAAAAATCGTAAGTATGATCTTGAGGATGGCTTTTGACATTATTCACAAATTGAAAATTATTTTTAACCCCTGAGTGCAACTTGCAAATAACAATCAGAAAAACTCTTTCTTATGAAAAATGCTAGCTTATCGTTTATAAGTACTAATTTCGTGATTACACTGTAAAAGATCATGAATAAGTAAAACTAACAAAAAGATGGCTTTAAACAGATAATCTAAGGAATATCACAATTTTTTAAATCGTGCTAGGAAGGAGAAAAAAAGGGAAAAGGGAAAAGGGGGAGGATGGAGGAAGGGATCAAATAACCAATCTATTAGAAAAACCTTATTTCAACATCTGTGAATATGCATATTAAAAAAATTAAAAAAAAAAAGTGGATACTTTCTATAGCTAAATTCATGCAAAAAAAAAAAAAAAAAAAAATTTAAATGCAAGAAAAATTCTAAAATTTTGTATTAAAAAAAAAATTCCCATATCTCCATAGACAGGATATTTCAACAAATGGCTAAATGGGTCAAAAAGTATGATCTATGGCCCTCAAATTAAACAAATTTAATAAAAGTTTTTGAGAAAAGTTCAAAAACGCTGTTATTCAAATCTGAAATTGATCGAGCCCACTACAAATGAAAACAAAAAAAGATACAGATAATCATTTTGCCTTATTTACCCTAAAATCGTGCTACGAAGAATTTTATTTAGAAATCCATATTGTCACACTATATACCTCGTCAATCCTCAACTTAACTGAAATTTTAGAAACTTTAAAATTAAAAAAAAAAAAAAAAACGAATACAGGGTCTCAAGAAAAACATGGAAATATTTTCGGTCTATTTTTGCCTTGTTCACCAATAAATCAAACCGACAAAAAATCTTTTTTTTTAAATCTGTCTCATCATTTGCCTCTAATCTACATCTAGCTTCATTCAAAAAAATTTTTTTTAAAGTTATGATAGGATGCTGACATCTAGCACGCAATTTAAAGATATTCAAAATTTAAAAATATTCAAAAAAAAAAAAAAATCTAAATCAGAAATCTTTTTATTATTGGTTTCTAATACAGCTCTACAGAAGGATAAATCAAAATAAAAAAAAAAAAAAGTGTGAAAAAGAATGATTTATAGAATATTAGTCTCTCCAAAAATCTCTTTTTAAAAATTCAACCTTGGTAATTTTACTTATTTAACCCTTTTGTTTCCAGCAGTTCCGTAGAATTGGTTTGCCATGCTTTCACAGCTACAAAACATTGGAAAAAAATGGCCACTAAAAAATCAAAATTTCTTTCAACTTTATTTTTATTTGTTTCTTTGTTAAGGCGATAATACACAATCAGTTTAAACTGAGTAACGAGAAACTAATGGTGTAAACACAATAAACTGATAAAAAACACTCCTTCATCTTTTAAAAAGATGGATATATATATATATATATATATATATATATATATATATATATATCTATATTTCTCTGAAAAACTGTTATACAAATGTTTACATGGATTAACTCAAAATCAAAAAAAAGGTTTAACAGAACTATTTGGGATAGAATTCCCAAATCACAGTATGCTTCCTATACACAGCTGAAACTGCTGTTTTATGATGCGGTGGCTAATTTTAACATCATAATTTTAACGTTTGAACTTGGGTAGAGTATATCAAGGCCTATGGTACATGCAAAATATGTTTTAGTTAGCTATACTCTGTCAGATTTTATGGAGGTGGGGGCTCATTACAGATTTTCAAATAGCCCGGTCTGAATATGGTTAACCTAAATAAGTCTCTAATGACATATCATAGTTCTCTTACGCCTAAAATAAAAATAATTTCAGAATTTCAGTGTATTTTCTACATTACATAAAACAAGATACCTTTTTTTTATGCAAAATTTGAGTTATTTTGTTCTATATAGGGTCGATTTGGACAGTTTAAATTATAAAATATTTTTTTAATCAATATAGTTATTAAAGAGATTTAATTACTTATCAAAATCAAACATTCCGTTGAAGTTGTTTATGTTTTCTATAATAAAGTTAAAACATTTAAGATCCATTATCTCCGTTTAATAAAGCATGGAGTTAGAAAAAAATAATTCTAATGTCGTGATATCTTCCAATTATCTTTCTTATGATTTTTTTTTTTTTTTTTTTTTTTTTTAATATGACATATGTTGTGTGAATATGGGTGGGGTGATGATTTTTTTTCTTTTTTTTTTGTTTGTTGAAGAAACAAAGGCATAAGCTAAAAAATGAGCCCTCACTGAACTTCTACACTTTAATATAACAAGCTATGACCTTTTTTTTTTTTTTTTTTGCTTAAAAATGGTCAGTCTGCATTCTTATAATTTTGCCCATGGTTCCGCAAAGGGTTAATTGAAGTGAACTGGGAAATTCTATCTTTAATTTCTTGTTATTAACATACTAACAAATAACAAATAAAAATAAAATTGACTTTTGAATTACTTTTTAAACCTCATGCTTAAATTCAAAATATATTGTTGTTAACAGATTTCAAAAAATTATATTGCTGCCTTTAGGTCTAAAATTACCCCATTGGAGTATTTTGATAAAGCAAGAAATTTTGACACAAAAAATGGCCTTTATAATCCTATAGCTTCATGCTAAATCAAAAGTAATAAAAAACTGACTTTATAAACTGAAATTACAAAAATCTCATTTTCGGTAAGAAAATGTTCATAGTTGGACACATCACCAATAATAAGAGTTTTTAACAGGTGGTTTCAGTTAAGAGACACTTTTCGAATCACAGATTGGCCTGAAACCAAGAAATAGAACAAAGAATTTATGGGTAAAAAGTTTTTAACCTCATGCCAAAAAAGAATTTACTTCATGCCAAAACTAATTTAAAGCTTTAAATTTTCGTCTTTAAAATATCTTCTTTGGACATATTCAGGCCTATGACTTCATGTAAAATAAGGTTATTGAACAGTTTTAGTGATAAATAACCAGACAGGCGGCTATGGGTGATTTCATAGGAGGATGTCAACCTTGACCGGAGGATAATTGCTTTCAGACTAAAAAGGATCATAGTTGGCCATAAATAGGCTCATTAACAAAATATGTTTTTTTTTAATCTTTACCTAAAGTCACTTTTCTGCTCTTATGAATAGAGACTAATGAACTGTTATTAAAAAAGAACATTACAAATCAGAGGATAAACTTATTCATAGGTAAATGATAATGAGAAGAAAGCTTATAAAACATGTAATGAGATAAACATTAATTTCTGACTTTCAATATATGTCTTGATATACAAACCCTTTACTTAAAAATTTTAAAATGTCAAAAAAAAAGCGGTTATGATTTTATCATTCATTTCTCTTCTGTGGATAAATTTTTAAAATTGTGGATGGGTGACTCCCATTCTTTACACATTGGGTCAGGTTAAAAGAAAAATATTATTTCACCTGTCTAAATTTCTTTCCATCACAGGCAGTTTCTAAAGTAAATTTGGTACTAAAAATATTACACAGCTTTGCTCCATAACCATTTCGTCCACCAACAACTTTTTTTTCTGTATCATCATAATTACTAGAGGTCAGCAAGTGACCAAAAATTAATGTAGGAACATAAATTTTTTCCGTCTTATGCATTTCAATGGGGATACCACGACCATTGTTCCAAATGCTAATAATATTCTTCTCCCTATGAATAGAAAATGTAAAATTCAAAGTATAATTATTAGGGTTATTGGTGAATTAAATAAAAATTTCCTAAATATTGTTGACAGTCAGTGAATTTGTTTGCATCTGCCAAGCATTACAAATTGTAGCGCATTATAACCTGCCTTTGTGTTTTTTAATAACAAAAATCTATATCCACAAACAAGTTAGGAAACATTTAATCTAAAGTTTCATGGGTAAACGAAAATATGAAAATTTTACTACAAAGTTTTTATACCCATTGCTATTTTGTTAACCGTTTTAGTCGTTATGGTATTAAGCATAATTTCTCAATAGTCTGAAATAATTTCTTTAGCAACACTGCTCATGACAGCAGCATGACCAATTATGTGACCCAATTATTAAGTTGATATACACTAACACAACACAAGCTCCAATAATTGCAGAGTTAGTCATGAATCGCGTGTGATCGCACGTGCAGGCCCTGGTGCGTGCCAACATCAATTATCGAGAGCGATTGATCACTGACCTGCTATAATTTCCGCGAGCGATAAATTTCCTTCTTCTAATGAACACTATTTTTTAAATTTAAAAGAACAAGTTAGATGATATATTCAGCATCACATTGAAGCTAGAAGGACTAATAGCATTACAAAAAGCACAAATTAACAAAACATGGCATTCATTTTAGTTATAAACATTCTTAAAATAAATGCACTAAATAATGGCACAATTATATTATGTTGTTTAACATCCTGCTTTAAAAAATTACCAAGTTAATTTTTAAAACAAAAGCCACAAGCCGTTGAAATCATGTAACTTGTAAAAAACGTATGTAATATAAAAATAAATACTTACAACTGATGGCATTATTATCTTTTCCTTTTAAAAACACACCTCTTCAAAAAATTAGGAAGAAAGCATTTTTTTCAAAAACAAAAACCACATAGCATAGAAACCTTATAAGTTTTGAAAGGTACACCAAACTCATCAAAACAGCATATGAAATGTGCATAAATTAGGAGGCACTTTTGGTGGGTTGTCAGCGTTTGAGTGGAGTTTGGCTCATTGATGGTAAGAGTAATGCAAAAGCAGGTAAACAATCTTACTGCAAAAATTGAAGTTTTGTTATAAATAAAAAAGTTTTTAATAGGGTACTTGATATCAACTCTTGTAAAACTTTCTTATTAGTATTTCCACTATGCCCCAAAAAATATCCTGATTTAATTATATCAGTGTATTTATTTATTTATACCATATACAACTACCAACAAAAAACATTAAAAACAAAAACATTCATTCAATAACAATCTGCAATAGAATGGTCATAAAAATTAAGAAATCTATAATAAATAAAACCAATGAATAATAGACAATAAATACCTACCAAGGTAAAATAAATAAATGAATAGATGAATAAGTAGTTTTAATAAATTTATGTACTTGATTTATTTAATATTTATTCACCAGTTGCAGTTTAAATTAGTGCAAACATACATTTACGGCTTCCAATGTAACAGATAGTTTAATTTAAATCTTTTTTCAGGTTTAGTACCGGTGTTTGAAACCAAATCAGTACAAGGGAAACTTGTAAAGCAACTTTTCCGTCGTTTTGTGATATTTTCAAACAATATAGAAAAACAAATCCACTAGTGAATATAACTAACCAGTCAATGTTTTCCTGTCAAGTTTTCAACCTAAGGACTCTAAGGACCAAATTTTAATCAGCTCTCTCTGAATTAATCTTATAAACAAGTTATCAATTTTTTCAAAACCTTTTTTTTTTCCTTACAGCAACATAATTATACGGTACAATGCAGAATCTGTCAAAGCCAACACAAAACACATAATTCAGAAACAAAACCTCATGGCCATTTGTTCAGACGTTCCAAAAGTTAAAAAAAACCAAACATGTAAATGAACTGACATTAGCTTGCATATTAAGCTGAGACCATTAATCTTATGTTTTAGTTTCCCTCCTTGACATGACATCGCATGGAAGGGTGGGAGCAGACTCTATAAAACTTGCAATCGACTGTATTTAGAAAGTTAAGAACAAAGAGATTGGTACAATATCGGAACCTATTCCTCTGCCAATACTAAACTTGTCAGTGCTATTGCTGATGGAGCTAGTATAAATTTCGGGGTTTATAATGGAATCCTTAAACAGCTCAAAAAAGACCTTGGATCATAAACAGTCACTGTCTAAACCATTGTCTCAAAGTTACAATGAAGATACTTTCAAAGAAATTGCTTCCTTTACTGAATGTGAACAATTACATAAAGCAAAAAACTGAAGCAAGAAAAGCATCAGAAGCTATTAATATTAGTAATTTCATACTCCAGAAAACAGATGGGACTCACTTTGTTACCCATAGATTTAAAGGGTTAAAAACGATCTTCACAACCATCTAACTAACCCCAAATATACCCCGGTATATTTGGGGGTGAGTTTAGTTGGGGTAAGTTTGCTTGTTCATGCCATATATTGTTCATAAAATATGGACACAATATTGCACATGTTACACATTGTGACCTTCTTTTTGATTTGTCTAATACTTTACTGATTAATATCAGTACATTATTGTCAAATATATAGATATGCATTATGACGATCATTATTATTGATTGGTGTTCATTGTCAGCAGTTGTCTGACTCATGCATATTCTAGTCTTTACATATACTTTAAACATCTGCTTAAAATGTTTTATTGTTGGTCGCCACATGACCTTCTTTGTTTTACAATAAGAGTTTGTTGACCACATCATTTTGTTGATCATGGACAGGTAAAGTGTCTTTCTTTATTCTCTTAGTCCCCATTTTATCCCAAAATTTATGTTTTTTTCACCTTCCCAAGCCCAGTTATTAAGCTTATATTGTTTAAAGTATACTTAGGGTGGCATTTAACATATGAAAAAGAATTTTTAGGTTTAATAAAGTGACTCTAGGTTGTTTATTAAACTGTAAAGTAAAATAATATTAAATTCTTTTAGCCATTTAAAAATCATGACATCTAAAAATCAAGTTATTTCTAATGAAGAAAAACACAAACTCCCTAGGGTAAATTTGAGGAATTCATATTTTACAAAGTCTTACTTCTAAAAATGTGACAACCAAATTGGCAACAACAAATGCTGCTTTTGTTCCCATGACCGCATCTTTTATCTGCTTGTAGAATTGTTAAATTCAAGAACAACCCAAAGTCCTTCAATGATAAATTCTTTATGCAATTTTTTAACAATTTTTTTTTTTTTTCAATTTTTTAACATTTAATTTTTAAAATTTTCAATCCAATGATCGAGTGCTTGGTAAGCAAGATCATATTGTATATTTATTTATAGTGCTTTGATGTCACATGTATTGATTAAGTATCATCAGTGCAAGTTAATTTTTTTCTAATCTGTCAGTAAAATTAAACATGTCTTTATGCATTTGTTTAATAAGTGGTAAGGATGGTTTCAAAATTATGTGCAACATTTCTGAGATTCCACTTCTATGATAAACTGGTCCTACGACTTCAGAACGACCTTTAATTTTAATCTGTTGGAATATTTATAATTTCTTTTGTTTTATTTTTAACATTTTTTTCAGGTTTTAGGATTTATGTAATTTAGAAAGCATATATAATTTTAAGCCATTTAAAGCACTTCTACAAATATTTTAAGTAAAAAAAAAGTAACAGATAACAGCACCGTCATACCAGCTTACAACACTGCATACCTAGCTGCATTTCAATTATCGCTAACACAACACCATTTGCTGGCTAATGATACAAGACTGCCAGCTCTCACAAATAAATTGAAATATTTTCATGATTGCCTCAAGTAAAAATTAATTTGGGTTCAAAATTAAATTGAGAATCCAACAAAATGATGGTGTTTGCTCCTTTTTTTTATACATGTCTCATAAATTAGAGGGACTAAATCACTGGTAAAGTGTAAATGAAACTTTGTATAGTTTGTTTACTGATATCTTATCAATTTTCAGCATACTGAATACATATATGTACTGAATACATATTTTCAACAAACGGAAAATAAAGAAACAAGATAAATAAAATAATTACCAAAATGGGTTGAGTTTTGGTTATGAGTTGTTTTAAGATCAAATTCATGGCTGCAATTTTTTAAAAACAAATAAGATTTGAAAAAATATTAAACATTAATTGGATATTTAATGATGGAGATTTTTCAGAAAAGATAATTTTTTACTCTTCTCCTTAACTAACCTAGCTTTCAAGCTAGCTCTCTCAACTAGTAGGGCGATATTACAGAGAGATATTATAGAGAGAAATTTTCTAAACTCCAAGGACCTGCTCAATTAAGTCGTTATTAATATCACTACATAATTATTGCTCAATACCATTACAAACAGCATTCGCCTAAAGATTTTGTGATTCACTTTTTAAAAGTTAACTGGAGAACTGGGTCCTTCTACAAAAAAAATTTTAAAAACTACTTACGGATCAATATTGACTTTTATTGTGTTCATTTTCATGTCCCTCTGTTTGTTATCAGCAGCGTTAACTGAAAAAACGATTTAAAATAGTAAAAATAAAAGCCTACTAGCATTGAAAGAGCCAATCTTAAATTTTGGAAAAACATGAGATGCAAACAAATTTATAAAAATTAAAATACAAAAAATCTAAAAATAATAAGTCAAATAAATGATGGATAGGTACTATAAGTATTAATAAAAGGGCTCAGAAAAATGAAAGAAATACATAAATTTTGGGTTAAATGGAGACTAAAAAAATGTCGCTATGGAACAGTACACAAGACACAAAGGCTCAGCTGTAATTTCAAAAAGTCACCATAATTTAGATAGATTCCTTCCCACTCTAACAAAGGCCAATCTAAAATTCTAACTGGGCAAATGCGGAACGCATACTTAATATCTAATTTAGCCATAAAAGAACCTTTTCCTAACTTTTTAACCATGTTCACAGCATCATCGAAAGAAGAATATATAACAGAAAAACTACTTTAGAAATTCCATCATTGACAGAAGAACCAATCGAGGACGAAAGATCTAAAATAATCTGAAACGTTTTTTGGAACTGCTTTTAAAAGAGAATAATGATAGACAGTAAAAAGAGTATCACAGAATTATGAATTATGAAAGCCAAAAAGACTTCATTCAACTAAGTCAGACATCTACTTGCATGATGTTCAAGCTTCTTACAGAAAAAACACATATTAAAACCGGAAATTGGCACATCAATGTAAGTACTACCAGTACAAAATTTTTTAATGTTTTACCCTCAAAAACAAAAATTTAAGACAACGAAAGTTTACTGAGCACATGAACAGATAGAAGAATATGAACAAAAAAATCCAACTATGTCAGGACACAAAAACTTCAATGTTAAGCTATAATTAGCATGTTTTTAGAAGTGCTAGTATATTTACTTTCAACCAACTATTATAACATACCTATAATTTCATCAAATATTTTATATAAACCAGGTGAAAATGTAATATTCCTTGAAACCACAGCTTTGCTTTCCTCATCCCATATCC
>JAUZNK010087028.1:0-12780 GCA_035046665.1 Euphysa ruthae | reverse complement strand
ACATACATATATACATATATATATATATATATATATATAATGGTATATATATAAAATGGGTGCCTTCCACCCTTCAGACTGATAGATTTTTGATGTGTTATCTTACAAATATTAATAAACACTTCCTGTTATATATAATATTAATTGATCACTTCCTGTAAATTTCCCCATTTACTATTAACATCCATGCCATTACCTATCATTCCTAAATTCTGTACATTTTCGGCAAAACTTATGCAGAAACTCTGGCTAATACCAGGGTCCTTTAACTTCCAGATTCTTCTTTTGGGGGTAAGACTCCTTTTTCTTTCTACAGCAGATTTAATACCCTAATCACATACTAGTGCTGAGGGAAACATTCCTCGCCTGGAATAATCTTTACATTTCTTATTAAATTGCTGTTTGACCTTTTTGCTAGATTATAGTGAATTTGAGTCCTTGCTTTTCCAGATTCAAAAGTGACTAACTGGCTATCCCTTTGCAGATTTTTGCTTAATAAACATCAACAAAGGAATCCTAATTTTTATCCACACTAATGGTAGTTTCTTTGGCCATTATTAATTAAAATAATTCTGAAAATATAGTATGAGTCTTTTTTTAGCGCCAATGCATACATTTAATACCATATGAATGTATTTTTCAGGCAAATTTTCATTCTCCTTCGTCAAATTTTCAAGTTTATTTTACGTTTTATTTTGCATTATGTTTTTTGATGCCATCTTTAATGTATATTTTTGTTAATAACTCAAAAACCATATATTTTTTTCAGGCCATGGTCTATTAAATATTGATCCGAACAAAATTTTTGACACAAGGCTATATTCCGATATTTTTAGTAATGCGAAATTTTTATGTATTTTTTCAGCTGCCATTTTGAAAAAATTTGCCGTTTTGAATTTTTATGATGGGGTCATGGCTAAAATGACTAAATACATCAACATTTTGGCAAAGTTCCATGCTTTTAGCAATAATCCCACAATTAAATTAACATTAGGCCATTTGTAATATTCTTAGAAAATATGCTATTTCTTGAATAGTCTCCAACTTCTTTGTTGATTTTAATTTAGTTTGGTTTATAGTTTCACATAATTTATTTTAGCTTACGATAATTTGCTAATATATTTAACTTCTTGTTTTATAGGTTCATTTGTTTGATATTGATGTGCCTGGAGGAATCAAGTTTACAGAGTCAGATATTTTATCCCCTGGGAATACCTTAACAACTTTCACAGCAGGTAATTCAAAATTGTGAGAAAATTATTCTGGTAATTTATTTTTAATATTTAACTAAAAAAAATCTCATAATTTGAATTTTATTTTTAAAAAAGCTTTTTTTATTGTCATGTTGCATTATGTTTTTTTTTTTTTGGCAACTATGTAACTAAAGGTTAGGATTAGATTTATGGTTTAATATCAAAGTCACATCAAAGTTTGGAGATAATAAATTTGTGATAGGTGCTAATTTTAGTGATCTGTAGTTTATAGAGGCTTTGGAAATAAGAAATTTTAGAAATAAGGAATTGCTTAGGTTTTGAACAGTGGAAAATATGGTAGCTTGCAACACAGCTTTCAAGCGATCAAAGCTCCAGATTCACAGGGAATTTAATAAAAGTCTTAAAACGGAGTTACAATAAATAAGAAAAAAGAACTGAATTTCTTCAAAATAAGGTAACTTAAAACATTAGCATTCCAAAGGAGCTTCGGAAAACGTTCGAAAAATTAGGTTTGTCCTCCAAAGTTTCCAGATCACCCAACATCTGCTTAAATCAAAATGGGCAAAACATTTTTGATTCAAAATCCACATTGTTTATACTTTAGGAGTTCTTCACCAACCTAGTAGATGATATTTAAACTTTATAAGCCACCTTACAATGTTAGGAAAAACTTCTTTCTAGTCCTAAATTTGAAACCAGACTTTTGTTTTTTACTAATTATGGGGGAAACAACTTTGGTGTTAAAAGATCTTTATGTCTCCAAAGCACCAGATTTAGACCTCATAAGTAGGAAATATCTAAAGAGGCACACAAATCGCTTAGCATCAATGGTGCAATTATGTAGTCTCTTTATGTGAACACCATCCTTTCTTAAGAACTGCAAGAATGCTAAACCATTATAAAGGCTGCAAAACTGATAAAAAAAAATCTAGACTAATACCATTGTTAACCATGATTTTTAAAGTAATTTAAAGAGTTTTCAACAACCAAACCGTAACAACTCTACAGTTGCCAACCTAGGGAAATTCTAGCTTTTGTTTCTTGGGAAAAAAGTTCCTTAAACTTATTCTATTTTTCTTTCTGGTTTAGAAATCTCTTTCTGTAAAGAAGCGGAACAATTAGGTGTTACTATTGATTGCCGTTTAAATTATTCGAGTCATATTAAGAGAGGAAACAATGAGGTTAGCATTTTATTGAGAATTAGATGGACTTTGAGCTGAAGTAATTTTAAACGCCTATATTTTGCCTTATTTATTCTGCTGTCTAATAGTCTGGATGTTTTTTAAAAAGTGTAGTCTAGTTCTTATTGAAAAGGCACATAAACTTGCACTGAGAGCTGTTTATGACTGCATATTGAGTCTTTTGAAACTTTTGGTGATGGACAATAGTTGTAGTATTCATAATAGACACCTTCAGCTATTAATGGTTGAGGTGTGTAAAATACTAAACCAGTTGAATCCAAAAATGCTTTATAATATTTTTTATGGTAAGGCTACACCTTATGATCTTTGGACTTTATGTCTTGTTAAACTCCCATTTGCTTGCACTGCCACTTGAAGTACAAATTCCCAGTTCAAACTTCAAGGGCTACTGCTATTAGTGTGGTGGTGTCTGTATTTAATGTCTTTTTTTTTTATTTTATTTTTTTTTTTAATAAGAGCCAAGATTTCAACAAGTTTGCCCTTGTGGGTTACTTAAGCTTAATTTTAAGGTCTCAATTTTGTCCAGAGCTGAAATTTTATTGAAAGATTTATCGACGTATCAGTGTTGGTGCCGTTTGAACGAGGTATCAGTGTTGGTCCAGTTTGAACGACGTATCAGTGTTGGTGCCACGTTTGAACGACGTATCAGTGTTGGTCCAGTTTGAACGACGTATCAGTGTTGGTGCCGTTTAACTATGTAATAACAAATGCTCAGCATGTTCTATATTTTAAAGCCTGGTGTTGATTTAATTAATAACACAAGAACAAGATGTTAAAATGTAAAACTGAATCGATCAATCACTCTTTTCATTATCAAATGAAACTTACTTAAACTTACTAGAAGGTAGTAAAGGATGTGAAATTTATGGTTGACAAAGAATTTGTTTCCCAGTATATGTTGTTGGCCACATAAATTGTTGTTAAAAGTTTTAAGGAAGTCAAGGAAAAATGCAGACCTCATTTGAATGTATGAAAGTTGAAGAAAGCATGTAGTAAGACAATTTATTGCAAAATTTCTACGCTTGGCACAAATAAATATATTGAAACCTTAAGTTGACACACGTGTGTCAATGTGATAGTGATTATGTTGAAAATACCTGAACTTGTCTTTATAATCCACTGATGATATGTGGGTGGATGGAAAGCCAGCTAGTCATGACAGACCAGGTGATGGTAATCTGTGTAAAAAAAAAAAAAAAAAAAAAAAAAAAAAAATCTTTAAAAAGAATGAAAGTCAGGTGGTTGTAAGAATATTTACTTATAGGATAAGTATTGTGCTTATATAGAGGTGTATATTGCAAAATTAGAGTTAGAAAGAAGAATATTTGCAGATTTGTTGATAAGGGGAGACCAGCTTAATAATGTGTTCAAGCATAGCAAATGAGAGACAATTAGGGTTTTGAAGGTGAAAATTGTTTACTTAGTGATGTTTTATTTCGTAGGAAATAAAATCTTAACTTGGAAAAGCAATTGGGAGAAGTTACTTAACACCGCTTTTGAATGGCATGAGGATAGCGCAGTAGAGGTACCATGTAAATTTAGAGAATGCTTTTTTTAATGTCATGTTAAATAGCTTGAGGTACTACATAGAGTCTATGTAGGAGTTTGTTAAAAACCTTGAAGTTGGAAAGTGGCTTTGACGTGTTGGCAGTAACTCAATTTTCTGCCAGATTTGTAAGTTTATAGAAAAAAGCAGTAGTATTGTTGGAAGGTTAAAGTTCGCATGTAAAGGTTGCAGCTGTAGAATTGAAAGACCATGCATTATTTCCACCTTCAGTTATGTACACAGCTGCTTGATAGGGATAGCTGATAACTTTTTTTACTTAGGTGACATGTAAGGTAGTGTAGGGGATATCAATAAAATTGTTATCTGATTGGAGAAAATTTAGAGAACTACTTCTGTTAACTAGTAGTTTTTTCGATTTAGGCTAGAGGTATGTTATATAAAGCTTGTGTCAGGAGTGTTATGTTTTATGGAAGTGAGACATGGGAAGTGGCATGGGAAAAGTAAGGTGGATTTATAAAGTTGGGCCACTTAAAGATAGTGTAGCAGAATAATTGGGTAAGAAAGTGTAGAGACATAGTTCTGTGAGCAAAGCCAAGAGATAAACCAAGGAAGATATGGCAAGTGGTAACAAAGATAGATTTTCTGTAGAAGTACTTGAATTTAGGCCCAGCATGTATCAGGTTGCTAGAAGGTCATTAATAAACACTATCTGACCCATGCTAGCATAGGAAACAGTCATTAAACCTAGAATGATCATCTTGTTATTTCTTGGCATTTCTAGAAATAAATAAATTCAGACCCCCGATAGATCGATAGAAGTTGCTATTTTCACAGTGAAGCCGCCATCTAATTTTAGAGTCAGAATAGCAGAAATTAGATGGTGCCTGTTTGTCATTGTCTTAAATTTGCTATATATGTTGCATAAAAAAAAAGTTGCTATTTAGTAAAATGTCATATCTCATTTTGTTGTTGCATTGCAGTTAAATAGTTATACTTAGATTCGTTTTTATTGCTGATTATTATTTTGGTAAATTTTTTAGACAGTTTGAAAGTTGGACTTGGTATCTGCTATGATATACGTTTTCCTGAAATTTCTACACATTACGCCAAAGAAGGTATACCGTTTTTAATACAGTTATTTGAAATAACTATTATTGGAGCAAAAATTCTAAAATTTCATATTTGCTGTGCATTGAGTATAATTAAATAATAATCATTGAATACTTTACAGTATCAATATTTTGCTCATGTTTTTTTAGTAACGTCCTTTCTTAAAATAAAAAATGAAACGTTTTAATTATCTTTTTAATTTCTTTTTAAAATATTTAATTTTGCTATTTTAAGAGTATGAGGTATCCTAAAAACCAACCTTCTCCATTAGTCTGTCTACTTTTATTAAATATCTGTCTCTTGAATTTTTCTGAAATTTTTGTATGAGTTCATTATTACTAAAAAGTGGTGATTTTAATTTTCTCTATTTTTTTTGGTAAATAGATGCAATTATTGTAAATTTTGAATTTTTTTTCTTTGTAATATAAAGTGATGATATTTTTCTTTAAAAAAATGTATAATTTAATGCAAATTATATTATCTTTGCATATGTATCTGCATTACCGCCCTTTACCACCATTTGGACCACCATTTGGACGGCGCTGTTGACATTTGGTTTGAAGTTATGGTAAATAGAATAAAGTTTGCTGATTGAGCGGAAAACTCTATGACGACACCTATTTTCATTCGTGAGATCTTTACATTTAAAAATATAGCATCTGGGAGCCGAAAAAAATTTTCCTGATATAGATGAAATTCTAAACTTCTTGTTTAAAAGTGACAATGAGAATGACTGACCTAGATGTTGATCTAGGTGATGAAGAAGATATTGTGAGTGATAGTGACTGGGAGTATAAAACTGAAGATGTTAGCCAAACCTTCAAGTTTG
This sequence comes from Euphysa ruthae, assembly GCA_035046665.1. Classification (NCBI taxonomy): domain Eukaryota; kingdom Metazoa; phylum Cnidaria; class Hydrozoa; order Anthoathecata; family Corymorphidae; genus Euphysa; species Euphysa ruthae. The sequence goes on along the minus strand of JAUZNK010087028.1, from coordinate 6,918 downwards.
TCTCAACCAACACCAAATTTTTTTTTATTGGCGTTGTTTTTATAAAGTTGATGTACCATTAGTAATAGACCAGTATGAAATACCTATAATAATTGAGCATTTTAATGGTATTGATGCAAGTGTTGTAAATTAAATTGTTCAAGGTGGTTTAAGAGGAGATTGACGTGGTAGTGGACCCATTGATCCTTGGATATGGCAGCAAGTTGATGAAGTTGAACATAATGAAAATTTTGAAACTATGCCTTAGTTCAAAGAAAATGAAGAACTAAATGTTAGAATTAAAAACAATCCAAATTTCCTTGACTATATTAAGTTCTATTTGACAGATAGAGTTACACAGCATATAGTTAAAGAAGCTAACCGCTTTGCCAAAAGCTTTCTAACCGAACATCCAGAAAAGGCAAATAACTCCTACCTTCAGCTTTGGTCACCAGTAATAATTATTGAAATGAAAAATTTTTTTGGAATTTCAATTCTTATGGGAATTGTACATAATTCTAGCATACACAATTATTGGTCAACAGATGATTTATATTACACTCTAGTATTTTCAAACGCAATGAAGTGAGATTGATTTTACTTGATTCTGAAATTTTTACACTACAATGGTAATAACGATCCGACTTTCAACCCAGAGAATGAAAATAGAGACAGCTTACATAAACTACATCCATTTTTAGAACTCTTTAGGGATCGTTGCAGGAAAGTTTCTTCTCATGGTAAAGAGCTAAGTGTTGATGAATCTCTTATATTCTTTAAGGGGCGCTAAAACTTCAAGCAGTTCACCAGAACAAAGCGTGCACGTTTCGGAATAAAAATTTTTGAGCTTCTAACTGCATAACATTAGATTTTCTGGTTTATTGCGGCAAGGGCATGTTTTACAATGATAATGAGAATAGTGACATGCCAACAACTGAACTTATACCAGTGTAGTTGATGGGACCTTACCTCAATAAAGGGCATATAGTATTTACTGACAACTACTATACCAGTCCTTCTTTAGCAGCTGTCTTTAAGAACAGGATACACATTTGTGTAGGACATTCAGAATTAATAGAAGATTTTACTCTAAAGATATTGCCACTGTTCCACTGGAGAAAGGCACATCTAAATTTTTTAAACCCTCGAACAATGAGCGTATCGTAGTCTGTAAATACTGTGCGGCAAAGGATAAAGATGGTAAAAAACAAAAGGTGGTTTCCATGCTATCAACATGTCACACTGCATAAATGGTGGAAATTGGAAAAGATTTTGAGAGATACCCTGTTTATAAGCCTGCCATTGTCAAGTCATATAATATGCATATGGGTGGTGTTGGTCGTGTTGACCAACAGCTTCACTGCATCCAATCTTTAAGCAAGTCATACAAATGGTACAAAAAGCTAGTTCTCAGAATAATGATGCAAGTTACTCTAAATGTCCATAAAGGATTTCAATATCACAAAGGAAATAATTCTGTGTTGTATTTAGAATTTTTAAATGATGATATTGCCTTGATGCACACCCTTGAACCTGATGTTCCAATAATGAGACACATCATTAATGATGTTACTCATTCACTTTACTTCGCAACGTCCAGCTGGTGATGGAGGTCATAACGAACGGCCGCATGAAAAGTGTGCACTACTCAAGGAAAAAAGACAAATAGAGGACAATCGGTAAAAAAATGACATGTGTGTCAATTGTGTCCGAGTCAGCCTGCACTTTATCCAGATAAATATACCATAGGAACTTTATTATTTGTGTATAGTAATATTATTTTCCAGATGTCGCAAACACTTACAGACACTTCATATTTTCCTCGTTTTTGGATAAATTGATATTTTTTTTGTTTGGTTGCTAGATGTAAACATTTTTGTGTATGTGTGATCTAATATTTTAAAGTCAAAATCTTTTTATTAATATTGTAAGCACTGAAGAAGCCATTACATCTACATTTGATGTATATAATAGCATATTTTATGTCACTGAAATATTATTTTATTTCTTATTTGAAAAATCGTTTTTTGTGTTTTTAAAAACCTGGAAATTTGATCACATGACCTGGAATATTGTAAATTTTCATTTTTAAAATTTTTTTTTTTAAAAATAAGAATCAAGACATGAAAAAAAGAGCCAAATATGAACAGTATTGACCTTAAAGTTTTGAAGGTATAGTGATTTAAATGCATGGTATCAAAAGTGGTATTTTGTACGTTAGGAAACTAGCCGTCAATATCTTAGGAGAGAAAGGGTTAAGTACATCAATTTTTTTTAAATAAATAATGGGACCCATAAATAGATAATTTTTGATTTCTTTTGAAAACTTACACCCTGATCATTCTAAAATATTATATAATACTAAAAAATTAATTTTAATTATTTAGGCTTAGAAGTCATAATTCTTTCTGGCCTGTGCTTTTAAACAGTAAAATTTTTTTTCTCTTGATGAAGTATATATATCTGATTTTAGGCTAAAAGCAACATTTTTTGAATCTATTTTTGAAAATTTTCTTATTTTCTTTCAGGGTGTAATCTTTTGTTGTACCCTGGTGCATTTAATATGACTACAGGGCCAAAACACTGGAAGCTTCTTCAAAGGGCAAGGTGAGTTCGATTTTTGATACTGGTATAATATTCTGTTGCTTATTAATTCACTCATGCACTTTTCTTGGTATATTTACTAATTTCCAAAAAGGATATCTTTTTTGTATTAGAAAACATTGCACTTTGTTTAGTATCCCATGTGATCAAAGTGTATTAAGCAGTAAAAAGAATTTTTAAACAGTAGGTTTTGTTTTTACATTCTTTATTGCTTCTAACAACTTTGTCACATATAAAGAAATTTTTTTGGGTATTTATAAGTTGTTTGACAATGTAAGCTTTGATTGGAAAAATTAATAGCAAAATAATATTCTTTGATATCTCTAAAACACTTTGAAGTTTTGTTTAAAAATGCGAATATAATTTAGGCCGTGAAAAAATAGCTTGTGTAGGGCAGGCATGAACAAATAAGCCAGTAAATTAATGCTATTTGATGCGCTTAAACTGAAATTTTGCATATTTTTCAAAAATATAATTTTTTATAAATTTTAAATGCACATTAGCCGTTTTGAAAATGGTTAAATGACAAACCATTCAAAATTAACCCCTTTTTAACTGAATTGTGAAACTCAGCATCCATTTCAATTTAAAAAAAATATTGGCAACCTATTTTTAGAATACTAGACAAAAAGTCATGTTAAACTACTAATTTTACTAACGATTAAGTCAACTCAGTTATCATAAATTTACGCACAATTATTCTGGATACCGTTATTACACTTTGAAATTGCTATCTTGAAAGTGAAAAAACCTCTCTAATTTTGTGCTTAGTTCTTTCTATACAAACCTTTCTAAAATTCTTCTTGACAAAATAATCAACTGAATATATTCAATAGTGAATTTTTCTGGTTATAAACTTTTTAAACTCCTTAGAAATGAGAGAGAGGGAGGTGCAAAAAGTAGGTTAGTTGATAGAAAGATTAGAAATAGTGATACTAGAGTTATATTATATATGCTTAGGTTTAGATTGAACAAGCTATCTAGAAATTAGTAGGAGTGTATAGTTTAAGGAGGCTTAAATAGTATGGAAACTCAAAAAGGATGGACAGGACTAATTTACTGGTAAATTTCTATGAAAGATGTAGTAAGATCTTTTTTTATATTAGGAAATCCTATCAATGAGTTTTCAATTTTTAATTCAATTCTACAGTTGCCTTGTGTAGAACCTTTAGTTGTTGTGTAGAACCTTTAGTTGTTTTTATTGGTTTTTATTGGTTTAATTCAAGGCAATTCTTTTTAGTTTTGCACATAAATTTCGTGCAGTTGCTGCTTATATTGTATAAAAGTGTACTTTGCAAGTCAGGTTTTCTAAAGGTCTAGAAATTTCAGCGCTCAAAGATAACGTTTAAAAAATTCTTTTTTAGAATGTTCCACAAGAACACCTCAAATCCACCTCTCTACTTGTTTTGGCAAATTAGAAATTATTGGGAGAAAATCCAACCATTTAGGTTGGGTATGAAAGAAAGTCACTTTATTATTTGTGCTAAGCCTTAATGAGAGCACAAAAATAATCTAATATCCTTTTTGATTATATTCCTCCGTTTCATCTCTGAAATTAAATGCTGAAATGTTGTCCGTTGTGTCTATTATTTATGTGTACCAGCACAAGGTAGATCTCAAACAGTCAAAGCATAAATTTTGCTAGTTTACTTTTTTAGTCTTCAATCATGCCTGCCAAAACGCTCACTACTTTTCCCCCTCTTAACTCACTAAAATGTCAAATTTTACAGCTATATATATATATATATATACTAGCAGATCTTGGGCCCACCGGGCCCGATTGCTAGGTTTTCTTTCAGCAAACATTGATTTTTGTCGTTTTTGGGTCATAAATTGGACCCAGTCTCTACACAAGAATTTTTGGAAGGTGGTCACTTGGGTCAAAATATTCTCCTTTATAAAGGAAGGGATAAATGACCTCAAGGACTATTTTATTGTGTATCACTGAACTTATCAACTAGTCGTTATGTTATCATAATAACAATTGTAAATATAACAAATAAATATCAAATTTACTTATATTTGATAAATGATATTAACACCTTGAAATTGATTTTTCTTAAAAAGCTACACTTCAATTGTGCTGGAATTTTGTTTTATATTTGGAAAGATTATTTCTAAATTATCCATGTCAGCCATTTTGATAAGCTTTTGGGCAAAAAATTTTTTTTCACATACCCAAATTTGCTTCTTATTTTTTTTTTTTTTTGTCAAAGTCAACAGAGTCCTATGAATCCACTCGCATGTTTCTCCAAAACGACTCATGATTTTTTTTTTCTGAAATTTGGTACGAAGTTGTAAGATCTTAGATAGCATCTATTGACTCAAAGTGCTACCTGGTAATGTCTTCCATTTTTGTTTTTTCCAATCTTGTTTTTGTACTGGACCCGAATATGCCCAAATATGGACCAAATGTCATTTTTTAATAAAAAAATGGTGCATTTCTCAAATTCATTCAGTCATTTTTGAAATTTTGTTGCATGAAGCTATAAGATCTTAGAGAGTAAATATTGACTCATTCATTCATTTATTTAACGTTGGTAACGCTTAAATAGTTGTATATGCATATAATTATATCTTACTAAACACTAATTTTGACCAACAAAACTCAACTAACAGCCATTTGTTAGTGTCTTTCTTTTTTTTTTTTCCTGTATTTGACCCAGCTATGGTAATTTTAATTATAAAGGCAGTATTTTTAAAGTTTCTTTGGTGTTTTCTTAGTTTGTTTTTTTTTTACTTATTTTTTGCCACTTTAATTTCCATGAGTTCGTTAATCGCTGAATGAGCTGAGCTATGTCTAATCTGGCCGGAAAATGATTTTTCCATTATTTTTAAGAAACAGATTTTTGACGAAATTTTTTTTAATTTTTGAAAATATTACTCATGATTAAGTTAATGGATAATTTATGATTATCCAAGGTCACGTTACTAATTATCAGTCCCAGTTCCCAGGATCTGAATTTTTTTTTTTAATTATGCCTAAAAGTTTGATAAAATCAAAATCTAAATTTTGATTAGTTTTCTTTTATATCCGGGAGTGTATTATTCACTTAATCTTGTTAGTTGATAAGTCGGTGTTATAATTCTATTCCAATTAATAAACCTTCTTTCGAATTTGAAAGGGAATATTATTTCTTATACTTTCTGTTATTAATTATGACGTTTTGTTATTTTCATAGGGCTGTTGATCATCAGGTAATTATTTTATTATTTTTAATTTTTGACATTAATCTTTAATATAAAAATTTAAAGATAGCGTCTAAAAATAAATTTCGATATTCCTAGCTCATGCGTTGTTTACCTCATAAATTGATTGTACTGTAAGGTTAAAATGAAATGATTGATGAAGCCATTTTTTTTATTGTGCAATTTACTGGAAGTTTAATTGTTTTCATCGAACTTTTTTAATTTGGCGTTTTTAAAAACTGCTGAATAGAAAGATCAACCAATCATATCTTTCTATTTCTGATTATAATAGAAAGATCAACCAATCATACAAAATACTTTGAAATGTGGTGGGTGTGGTGGGGGATTTGAAAATATTTTTGGGATTAAATTTATAATTTAATCATAATTGAATGTGTGGTAAAAATAGATATTTTTGAACAGGAAGCCTGATGAATTCTACACAAAGTTAAAAAAATCTTTTAGACATTTAGGAGCAAAATATTTTGGCATTCAAATGCGGAGGCACTTTCAAAAAGAAAAATTAGTAAGTAAAATTTGTTGGGGTTCCCGAAAATAAATCCTAATATGTTCTTAAAATCTTTTCATCATTCATTTATAGCATGGAAATAAGTAATTGTAGCAAATATACTTAACGTAGGAAATAAATGTGACCATGGATTTGCCTACAAAAGTAAGGATACTGCTCTGCAAATAATTTTCTTTTTTTCACAATCACTTAATTATACTTAATTAGTTAATTACGCTTACACTGGAATTGTTAATGAGCGTTTTCTTTAAACTATCAAGGGATTAATGATTGAAGTATAAAAAGTCACAGACACAAACACCGAGTATGATTGTATCATTATAATTACATATGATGTCAACTAGCTTTAGTATTGTTTTATTTTCAGTTGTACGTAGCAGGATGTTCACCAGCACGCGATGAAGACTCTTCCTATGTTGCGTGGGGTCATAGTGCCATATGTGACCCATGGTATGTTTTATTTTACTTTTTCTTGGATCATATGAAATAAGGAAAATATTTTTTAGTATTATTTTTCATAAAGTTGTGTTGGTTTAAAGGGTATTTTTCGTAAAGCTGTGGTGGTTTAGAAGGTATTTTTAGTAAAGCTGTGGTGGTTTAGAAGGTATTTTTCGTAA
>JAUZNK010087017.1:0-12781 GCA_035046665.1 Euphysa ruthae | reverse complement strand
AAACACCATTTTTTAGAGAAAACCATAAAACACCATTTTTTAGAGAAAACCATAAAACACCATTTTTTAGAGAAAACAATAAAACACCATTTTTTAGAGAAAACCATAAAACACCTTTTTTTTTAGAGAAAACCATAAAACACCATTTTTTAGAGGAAAAATTTGACTTTTTCGGCCTGGGTCCCAGAAATTTGAATTTTTGGACAGAGAACATATGGATTAAAATACACACATCAAATTTAGGTAATTAAAAATTTAAAATCATAATGTTTCTTAAGAAACGAGCACATCATTCAAAGTTGCAACACTGATTGATCCAGCACCCTGCCTACTGTACAAGGAGGCTAAAAAAGAAAATTTCATACCTACCAATCTAACATACTTAATATTTAAATAACTTACATGCATAGAAGCGACAAAAGAGTTGTTTTCATACAAAAACGAAACCCCAAAGAATATCACTATAGCATGCCAAAGACCTAAAAGTAATGGTAAAATAGTTGGTATGCTGTAACATTTCAGAATTTTCAAAAAAAATTTAAAGATATCAATTTATTTTATGGATAAGTCCTCATCTTTAAAACAGTTACTGCAGTTTCCCCGAATTTTTATAAAGGAAACATGACTACATCAATTACATTTGAAAAACTTAAATTAGGTAATACACTATAAAAAAACAACCAACTCTTTGAGAAAAAAAATGATCTTTTAATTAAAACGCAAATTAAAATTTGGGGTTACTCCAACCTTAAATTTATAACATAATGGTGCTTTTGACAAAGTAACAGAAAGTATAACTACCTGCAAAAAACCAACCAAAGAATGATTTCCATGATAACTTTGAGTTTTTAGACATATCACTAAAGAAAATTGGAAAGATTTTTAGAAAAAAGGCGGTTTTAAGTGAAATTCTAATAGAATAAACCAAAACTTAGTGACCAACAGATCCTTGTACAGCATTTAACAAACTTCCTTAAGAACTTGAACTGGAATAGAACTACTTTTGAAAAATCAAAAAATCGTATTTTTGGAGCAAGCCTGTGACCTATATAAGGCCAGGGTGTGATAAACTTTTAAAAAGTAGTTAAAATGCAAATAATTATCATAAATAACACACACACACACACGCACGCATGCAAGCACGCATGTACTCACACACACACATATATAAATATATATATATATGCACAGAAATTTAAAATTTATTGAAACAGTTTAGAATAAAATAATTTTTTTTTGGAAAGACTTAGTATTTTTTTCAAAATGACCAAAAAGCTAAAAGTTTAAGTAAGATATAATATTATAAAACGTAATCTCTTGAGAAAAAGGTACAATTCAGACCAAGCTGTCGGTACTCCTGGTCCAATACATTTTTAAAAATGACTAACCTGATAAAATTTAATATTATTTTCTATCTTAGCATAAAATTTTAGCAGAAGCCAAATATAAAGCCTTGATAAAGACAATGTTTCTTTGACTGGGGTAAAATTTTGAAAGAAACTAAACAACTTGGGACAAGGAACAGGAGTTTTAAACATTGGGTTTGGCAACCAAAAAATTATTAAAAAATGTTAAAAGACGATATGAGAAACCCTTATAATGATGCAATCTATGCAAACAAGGAAAGATTTAAAAGATACTTTCTGGGCAACAATTATATATTTGAATATACAAATATATTTGGGGTATTATTACATCATTAAAAATGTTTTAATTTTACAGAATTTGTAAAAAGCTTTATAGAAATTATTTAAATTTACGTTTATGCTGTTTGGCTAATGTGACCAGATACTTCTATTCAACCATTATAAGATAACAAATTTTGTGCTCCTTTTACACCTATAAAAGTATCCGGCATTTTTATCTCAACATATGGCATAGATTTAGCTGATCATTGAACAATCATATCAGTGGTATTGTTGCGGCTTAACTTTAACTATAATTACAATTAAAATACCGTTCTTTAACATGAGGAAAAAAATGCTAATAGAAATTTATCATGTTCTCTGAGATTGAATTTTTTGTTCCTTTTAATACATAAAAAAAAATATCATGCTAAATGAGAAAGAATGAATGTGTTAATGATTTTGACATACAATGGATTTATTTATATCGAACTATCTAGTCACTGAGGGACCGATTACATGGAAGCATTTTAATCTGGGCTGAAATTTGAGATTTAACAAAAAACCAAAAAAAAACAAGTTGCTTGTAAAAGAAAAATCGTGCATAGTATTTTCTCTTGTTTAAAAAAGCTATTTTGCCATGAAATGAGAATGATTTCTTTGCAAGGCATATAATAATTTCCAAGAATTCTATATTGTTTCATATCTTTTTTTGTAAGGCACATAATAATTTTTCTTATTTTCTTTTGTTAAGAGAAACACAATAAAAATTTTCTAAGAAATAGGTTTGTATGTACGTATATACTGTTTCTAGGAAAAAGTGATAAGTTTTTATTTTACTTGAATGTTTTGTTTTCTTATTGGGAAAGTGTATTTTTATCCTACAAATTTTTGCATGAAAAACAAATTTTTTTGTTACTTTTTACATTGAGTTTTACAAATAAACACTTTTATTGATGATGAGTACTATGTCATATTTGTCTTTTTATCCAGTAAGTTTTCTGCTTTGTGATTGTTCCACATATATATATCCACCTTCAGGATTGTTACAGGGTCTGGATGTTTTGGTCTCTCCTGTTCGTCACTTCGATGCCTTTGAATTTGTCTTTCTATTTCCTCGTCATCTAGGTCACAATTCTTACTTTTTTTTCACAAAAGTTATGAAGAATAAAATATAGTAGACAACAATAGAAACTCTTTTCCATTTTTTTTTTTTTTTCTATTTTCTTAATTTTAATATCTGCTTTCCTCCTATAAAATCCCCAACTCTCTTTTAACTTGCCAAAGACACACTATCTGGTTTCTTACAGATTGTGGCATGTTATATATATATATATATAGATATATATATAACCTCATTCTTGGAACAACTTTGATACTCTTTCATGCATAAATGTGTTAAAGGGTAGGCAAGGTCTCCGATCAAGTAGTTTCGTGGTGATTCATAATCAACCAGCAAAATGTATGATGCTTGAGGTAGTGTCACTTCACTTACTGTTTGTACGTTTAAAGAAAAATACTGCTTCTAACAAAAGCAGTCCTGTGAATTTTTAACGGAACGTTTAAGTTGGACATGAGTGCCATCAATGCATCCAAAGGCTTGTACCATGCCAAACTTTAATTCAAACTCAGACACTACTTTTCTCATATCTTTCTTATTTTTTGGCAGGTATAGATATGTTGGACCAACAACATTATTAATAGCTTTACATAAGATTTTCAAAATTTTCAAAATAGTGCATTGATGAATGCCAAAGGTATTAGCAGTTATCCAGAAGGAGCCAGTGTCTTTTAAACAGTAAAGAGTTATAGCTAGTTTTTTTTCTACTGTCAGATAACAAAAATTTGGACAGTTTGGCTTAGGGCTTATCACCGATATGTCAGCAGCAAGTTCAAGGAAGCAATTTTTTGAAATTACGAAAATTTCTTTTGCAACAAACCTCTGGGACGTCTCAGCCAATCATATTTTGCTACCATTGATCAGTCCTTCCCTTTTCTACCCAAACACTTTTTGTCTTTCTGTGAATGAATTTATGTTTTACATGTTTTTTCTTGCAAAAAATATTGTTTTTTCTTGGGCATAGATATGCGCCAAGGGCCATGCTTCATTTTCCCTCAAGTAGTTTGTAAGTAATGATTAAACCATTGAGCTGCAATGTGAGAACCATGAGAAGACTTAAATTGTTGAATTATTAACAATGTTGACTGCAAATTCTTTTTAGACCATTTTAAACTTTCCCACACTTTTAATTGCATGCTTACTTTCGATTTCAGGACATTATATTCTTCTTCCTGGCTTTATAGCCAGGATGTAAATTTCCATGTAATCATGGAAATTTTTTCAATATGGCACTGGGTGGGAATCTCATCCCGGGGTGAAATACTTCCATGAATTCAGTAATTGCGTTTTCAACTGAAATTACTACTGCTAACTGGAATACAGTAATTACTAATACCATTCGAACATCTATATTTCTAAACTAAATGTCACAAAAACAAAACATTGTAAATACATAATAATTCCGTTATATTAAAATAATAGTAGTATGATAAAAAGGGGAAAAATTAATCAAAGTCAAAACTTAAGGAAATGACAATCACAGATTAAGATGTAAATTAAAAATGGGAAAAATAAAATACCGGTATAATATTGGATTTTCCATGAGGGTATCTTCAAGCAAGTCCTTTTCAAACACGCCATAAAGAAGGATTGGCATCGAAGTAAAGAAGATATTGAAACAAGTTAGAAACACACCAGAATATAGAGGCTGAAAACAAATAAAAACTTAATAAATACTTTATACTTTATAATAAATACTTTTCAATTCATATCTTTAGGAACTTCTTTGCAAATAAAAAACATAATATCATGAAATTAGTTTTACAGATTTCAAAAATAGTTAAACATAAAAATATGCACAATAAAATCTTGTATCAAGGAACCTAGAAGTATTGGTTATTTCCATCACAATTGCAAAGTAGTAGGCAAATACTAAAGTCTCTAGGGGCAAAAGATAAAATTTAATAAAAGCTCCAAAGTTAGGGAAACGTGTCTTGTTGAATGTTATTGATGAAAGAAAGTTATTAATAAGTCGTAGAGCTAGAACTTTCGTTAATTTTCATCTTTGAATAAAGAGTTGGAATTTAAATAATTGTCATCATTTGAAAGATTAATTTGTATGATTTCATTTTTTTAAGCAATATTAGATCATTACATAAAAATTTTCTGATCAAAAACAAAGGTCATATAAACAATTTTTTTATAAACAAACCTGTCCAGAGTATCCATTATATAATTGATAGAGAAACTGTGGTGTTATAAATGCAACATTCTAAAAAAAATATAAAGTGAGATTAAAGTGTAATAGAAGTGGGAAATATTTACATAACTAAAAAAATTATTGTTAGTTTCTAATTGACATCGAAATAAGCTAATATATAGGTTGTTTTACTTTCTAAAAAATGTCAAATCTGAATATCCGAAACTTGGTAAAGAATTAAGCTTATATGATGAAGGTTAACAGTTTGATTACGCCAGTGGAAATCAAGGTTTATGTACCTCAATATATTTATTTCTAAGGCACAAGAAAAAAAGAAGGCTTTAATCATTTTATTCAAACTTAAAAAATGCTTACTTTATAAAAAAAGTATTGTACAACTGTAGCTAGCCTTGTATAATAATTATGTCCATGTACAAATAGCACTCGTTTCAAGTAGCTGAACCGATTGAAGGCATAATCGCTACAACGTACAGCTTGTCGACCTTCTTTACCCATTATTCCACAACCTACATGAGCTTCTTGTATCATTGAGCAATCATTTGCTCCATCGCCTATTGCTAATGTAATGGGTTTTATCTTAGAAGAATCTTTCACAACCTTTACAATCTAAAGAAAAAAGAGTGCACCAAATGTTTATATGTAAAGCAAAAATTCACTTACTCAGAAGTAATACTATTAATTTTTCATCTGTGTATTTTGATGCATGAATTGCTCCAAAATCAATGGGAAAAAAATTCTGCACAAACGAAAAAATTTTAAGGTCAAATGCCAAAAAGTTGAGCATTAAGAATGATACCAAAACATATAATTTAAAGTGAAAAGAATAAAAAAAACCTTTTAAACACCTACAAGATTGGAGTCATAAGATTACAAAAATATAAACAGACTTTATATAAACAGACTTTTATCAACACCTTTTTTCATCTGAAATACTAAGTTATAAGAAAAAATTAAAATAACTTTTGATTAGGTTGTACAAATAAGAATAATCGAGAGCTGGTAACTAATGGGCTCCAGCAAAATATATAAAAAAGCTAATCAAAATCTATGGCTATAATATAGCCATAAATTTTGATTAGTTAAATTAAATTATATTACAAGCCTCATAAACTCCAGAAAAAACATTAAAAATAATTTCAAAAGAATTATAAGAATTTCAGCACAATTGCACGCAGAATTGCAAAACTCACTTAAAAATTGTTTATGATACGCGACATTCCTTAAATTAACCTTTATATCAAGTAAAAATAATTTTCAAGTCTAAACCCCCTAATAAAAATTTTCTGCAGGTAAGTCTTCTGTAGTGTTTAGTTTTAAAATGACCATAATTCAGGTCCTGAAAACTGGACTCCATAACATCTTTAAAATGTCCATAATGCAAAAGTAATTATAAGTTTTAGAGTACAAATTAAAATTTCAGTAAGAACCCGCTGTCCATCCAAAACTTGGTTTAAGGAATTAAATAGCAGGATTTTTCCTGTAAAGGATAGGTGTTACAATAAGCACCTAGCTAATCATATTAAAATGTGCCACAATCAAAATATTAAATTACCTTTGCTTTTTGCAATGGTGACATTCTGCAGCAGAGAACTGCTACGCAATGCTGCGTAATCTGGATGAATTGTTCTGAAATAATAAAATACCTGATAAATTTCCATTAAAAAAATTGTTTTGAAATAACAAGATGCAAGTTTGAAAAAATTACGAGAAAACTAAATGTATCGAAATAATAAGTTGTCCTACTTGTTACGTGAGTTGAAAAGCAATGATTACTTGACACATACTTTTATGTGTGCGCTATAGTTATTGTTATAAACATAATCTCTGAAACCTAAAGTCATAAAACCTGGCAAAACTAATATTCAGGTCATTAGCAACAATCTATTTAAAATAGCAGATACTGGTAAAACAATTCTTTATACTAAAGCCATCACATAACAAAATGAAGTCTTAAAAGTTCTGTGAATCTCAACTTCATATGTATTGCATTCATATTCAAAGTTGGGTCAAAAAGGCCCATGCCTTGGATAAGGTTAACACAATGTAAGAATAAACTTAAAAGAAGTATACAAAAAATAGTAAAACACAAAATTTACCTATATAGTCATTTAATATAAATGCAAGAGTTGACCCGTCAACTACTAATGCATATTCCAATCCAGTGTAACTCGTATCAGTATCTTCAAACCTGAAAAAAAAAAATTATAATTGAAAGGCAACGCTGGTCTTCCAGGTCATATTTGCTTTAGCACAATCAACATTTCCTTTCCATAGCAAAAATTATAAATTCTAAGAATAAATAATTCAAGGACAAGAGTTGCAGTTACAGGTGAGGAGAAATCCTTTAAAAAGAGACAAAGATTCACAGTTCTTTGAAGAGATTGAGAGACTATTCAAAAAAAAAAAAAAAAAAAAAAAAAACAGACTTTAAACAACAGGGAATTCATTACGTATGTGGATGATTTTGCCAAGTTTTTAAAAAATATATCAAAAGCATATAGGGTATTATCATCTGCAAAGTTACAAATATCACAGTAAAACACAAAAAAGAATATGTCATTTATAAAAATATCAAAAAGAATGTGCCTACACTCCCTTTTTTATTGAGACAACTTTTCCACTTCTGAATTAATTGAAACAAAGTGTACTAGGTGGAGAGATCTTAGCAAAAACCACATTACAAAGGGGAATATTTATCATTGGAAAAACAAGTAATTTATTTAAACAATTTTTCAAAGACTTTTGACTTTTGGCTGATAATTCTTTTTATCTAATGGATAATCTTTTTTATGAGCCACTTTACTTCATTAGGGAAAGTACATCAGTTAATTGAATTATTAATACAATCTGTGATAATGACTCAGTTATTATGTGCCAAGGTTTTTAGGATCCAAAGTGGAATGTCATTGCTGCCTTTTTTTAGTTTCATGAAATTTAATAAAACTCCTCTGCTTCAACGTCGCTAAAATGGAATAAGTTGGTGAGAGGAAATGCTTTCCGGATTACACAAATAATTGGATGCAAATCAAAATTAGAAATGGGATGCTGCATATAGGTTTCTGAGATAGGGTTAAAAACAGTAGGCAAACAAGGTTGAATATTTAAAGTATTCGCAAAATAACTATTAAATGTGCATCATAAAAACAATAAAAATTTTGATTATTGAATATCATTTTCTATTAATAATTACAAAGAAAAAAAAATAGAAGAAAAAAGTTATGAAGAACATTTTACTAAAAATTTTATTTTTAATGCGAGTTAAAAAATTTAAGAAAACCAGCGAGCAATATTTCACTTATGTTTCATGAGAAATATTTCACTTATAATGTTTCATGAGATTATAAGCATAAAAAAAAACATTGTAAGTTGAATTTACTTCTTCAGACAGTCGTCTAATGTTTTCTCAACATCAACTTTCTTCTTCATCTGTGTAAAGTACATGATATCCATTCCATGTTTAAAATGAGCGCATGAGTAGCTAATGTTAACAGCAGTTTCAAGTTTATCACCAGTTAAAACCCATACCTAAAGAACAAAGTCCCATACTGAAACAAAAAGTTTATAGTTAAAGAACATAAACTGACCTATAGATTATACCCGGATAGCTCAGAGCATCTGACTCCCAACCACAAATTTTAAATAGTATAGCCCACACAGCACTTTGGTGCAGAAAGTTTGGAGTGTTAACTGCCTAGTGGTATTAATTCCAAAGCACATGAAAATACACTTTTCAAAATTCAGATATTTAGAAAAAATATTCAAGGTAAACTTGGATAAATTAGGTTGAACAGACCTTTATTCCAGCCTCTCTAAGTGACTCGATAGTTTCCTTTACACCTTCTTGTAACCTATAAAACCAAGATTATATTCAAATAAACAAAGCCCTTGTAATATAATTGGATTTACATATTTCCTTAAGAGTTATTCTGTCATTACTTGATAAAATTATCTTTGGCAATTCAATAAAAAGTAAAATTAATTGAGTTGTATTCCACATATTTTTGTTAATTTCAGCTAATCCTCATCCTGAAGTGAGTTAAAAATAATTGCTTATAATATTTTATGATTAATCAAATTTTAATGACAACAGTCAGGCTATTAAAAACACCTCCTTATTTATCCTGGCTAAATCAGAAATTTACATTTTTTATTCAAATTTGGTAATTAACCTGACACTAAATAAGTTCATACAATATGAGATAATTTTCATTCCATAATTTTGAGATAATTCTGCAGAATAAGCACAATATTAACAAGAACTTAGTGAAAAAGGAAACAAAAAACATTTCCCAATTTCTGACATAAAATTTTCTCCAAGGGTGAAACTTTAATAATACAATTAGCTATATCATTTATAAATTACAAACAACAGTTTTTCAATCAGAAAATAAAAGGTGAAAAGGTTCAAATCTATCTAGCAAAAATTTACTTTCATATTTTGAATAAATTTTGATTTCTTAAAATAATTTTACCTGATTTTTACTATACATAATTTTTCGGAAACTTTTTTATAAGGTGTACTGCTTTTATAATGGATAAAAATAACACTTACAGAGTTATTTTATGAAAGCGTTATGAAGCGGGTGATGAAAATTAATTGCTAATGTATATACATATGTTCTCCAAACATAACTGTACATAAAAATATAGTATATAGTCTTTTTCTTATTTTAAGTATTATTATAATTTATATTATCATTTTAAAATTTCAGAAATCTAAAAAAAAAAAAAAAAATTCAATGAAAATTTGAAATTGTTGAAAACATTTTCTAAACTATTACATTCTTCTTTCTGTTAATTTTTTTGTCATAAATACAACCCAGATAAAAAACTTATAAAAAATAAAAATTAAACATATTAAAAAATATGTTCCTTGAATGTTTTTTATGGCTTTATTGAGTTGATTACCTGGTAGCATTCAGATATGTAACTAAACAAGTAAAAAATAACTGCTTTATCATATACTAATTTTACAAATCTACACTTAAAATTGAAATGCAATAGTATTGAGCAGCAGAATTTGACACTTGGTGTAGTTGATTATTTAGATAATTTATTTATATTTATTGAGTGCTCTGTTTTTCTTGAAGGTATTTGAAAATTGTGTAAAGCACCAGGCTGAGTATGCTTTCCATACAGTTTTTTATAGACATCTGCGTTTTCAGTTTTCCTAGAGTTAAGCAAAAGACAGTAAAAAATCCTGTATAAGACTTAACAGTTCACCAAAATTAAAACATATATTTGTTTAGACGCCAATCACTAAATGGTGAATAATATCTCTTGTTTAATTATGACAGCAAATCTTAACTCATAATGGTATGTTTCATGATTAAATACACATCATAAAAAAGATAAATACATACTTATCTTCAACAGCAGTTGCTCCCAACAAATGAAAATCATTTTCTACTTCATCAAAAACCTTTTCTAATAAAGATTCTCTTTCAGTGATTGCTTGCTGAGCATGGAGCAATTTTTTATCTATTTCTTTGAATAATGGGGCAGGAATTTTCTTCGAGACAATGGCTAACGTGCGTAGACCTTCCTGTGTAAAAATGAGCAGACTTAATTATTTAATTGTCAATGCCCTCCATGAAAAAAGTTTAAACAAATATTTAAAAACCTGATATGAAAGGGCTAGTTTTGGACCATTAGAATTGTGGAAACAATTGCTTTCAGCGGGTAAAAATATTGATGCTTTTTGTGATTGTCTAATTTCATTAAAGATTAAAAACAAAAAAAAAACAGTAGATTTAAAAATACTCGAAGAGAGGGTTTCCATTAACTTTTAATCAAGAATTTTGGTAGATGACAAAAGAGGTCAAAATATGCGTAACGATTTTGAGTTGAGGTTATCAAACCAAATATATTTTTGGGACTAATATATTTGTGAGGTTTAGACACAGTTGTCTCGAAATCTCTAGTTTGACATCTGGTGGGGGATCACCATTTCTCATGGCCAGGTTGGGGCCTTCAACATTGATTGATAACCTTCCTGGTGATGGTGTGATGATAAAAATACCTAGTGGTGTGAAAATAAAAACACCTAGTTTCTTGATCTGTAAAATAGGGTGGATGGCACAAAGGGTATACGATGCGTTAAAATCATGCTAAACTAATATCATTTCCGTCTAACCCATGCTAGCATGGAAAATGGACGTAAAACTGTAAAAGAAGAAGAGTCCCGGAAGTGATATTTTTTGATAGAAAAAATTTCAAAAGAAATCTCTTGCAACATCAGAAATAAGAGTAAAATAAAAAAATCCATTAAAATACCAAAAAAAAAAAAAAATAAATAAATAAATTAACTTTTAGGCCTCTAAATAACTATAAATATTGCACAGTAACGCAAAATCACAGTTTACATCAAACAGTAGCATACCAGTTCAAAAAAGGAGCAAGTGACACATTTCAACAGCACACGTAATAAATTTTCCTCATCCAAATAGAAACAATACATATTTTCACTGACTTGTTCGTATTATGAAATATAATAACTCTTGATTATGAAATTATAAAGTGAAACCAAGAAAATAATCTTTCTTTGTCAAATTTTACTGTGAAAACTGGACTGGTGTAAGAAAAACAGCTAGGAAGTAAGCAAGCAAACATAGCCCTCACCTCAGCATACCCATCTATATGATCAAGTGTTTCTTGAGCTGGACCTGTGGAACATCTGGGTGTAACATGAGAATCTGCACCCTTGCACAACATGAGTACCTCGTTATCAGGGGTTTCCAAAATAATACTCATCCTTTTACGTGTTGAGTCAAATTCTAATACATGCAGAATTTTATATCTAAAAAATGCATAAAAAAACATCATTTTGCCTTAGCAATTCCAATCCCAATTCCATAGATTTTTAAGAAAGTAAAGTAAATGTATTCAGATAGGAAAACATCAGAAAATGCTCTTCTCTGAACAAAGAACTATATTTGTGAATATATTAACCATGAAAACTTTCTAGTTCTTAAAACCTCTTTTTTTACAAGTTTTAATATGATGCCAAAAGTTACACAAATGCAATTTTAAAAACCTTTGGAATAAAAACTGGTGAAAATCTTCGTGAGTTACTGGCCTATTTTTCAGATATTATCAAGTTTACTAAAAGCTCCAGTATCATCCATAACGGCTTAAAGAATAATGAATGAAATATATTCGAAGACATTTTTGACTTAGTGGATTTAGATGACCACTTAACTTTGATGATTGAACTAAGAAATTAAATTTCAAATTAGATAGTAAAATGTTACTACAACGAAAATTAGAATTCTGGTATTGTTCTTGAATTCTAGTCTTGATTTGCCATTTATCATATATTAGTCCTTAGAAAGCACATTTCTAGCCGCAACTGAAAAATTTCCTTTGAAGGTTTTAACCTTCAAAGGAAAATGAATCAAAAAAATTAAATTTTCAGGAAAAATAGAAATTTTTTAGAAAAACATGTATGTTACAAACATACATATTTATTTACTTATTTATTTATATTTATTTGTATTTATTTATATTTATTTCGTAAACCCAAAATAAAATTTCAGTATGTATAGGAATTTAAATATTTATTTATTGTACTTTTCTATTACTCCAGCAACTTCAACTTCCATATAATCTTGAGTTCTTCCTCTGAATATAACACCAAATCTAAACAAAAAGTTAAAAATAAAAAAAAAAATATAAATTAGTAATTAAAAAGAAAAAAATCTAAATCATTTTTACAGGTATCATTATATCAGAAAATGCAGCTGATATAATATGCGTGGATAAAAATATGATTATAAATAAAATAATTAAAATGATAATAATACTAACCAGACTCTTAAAATTCACCAGCTTCATCTGCAGGTTTTACAAAAATATAGATATATATATATAGAT
>JAUZNK010087016.1:0-29237 GCA_035046665.1 Euphysa ruthae | reverse complement strand
TATTATATCTATATATATATAAATTATAAAATTTTCCACTTGTATGAAATACCAGAAAAAATATACATACAAACCTATGACACCGCATGTCTCAGCTCTGTATTTATCAATTTCAGATGTTCTATGTGCTAAATAGCTCAGTTCTGTTCTTTCGTCCTATTACCAATACAAAACACACAAAATAAGTAATAACACCTGATAGATTTAAAAAAAGTTAAATCATATAAAATCAAAGCTAAAAATACCAATTTTATCTATTTATCTATTTAAGACTAGCTGTGTTTGCTAAACAATTCAAATGAAAGCCAAATGATTTTTATGTGATTTTAAAACACAATCTAGTTAAATCAAATTGAATTTATTGAACAGAAACAAAAGGTATCAAAGTAACTAACTTTAGCATTATAAAAATTTAAAAAGTAAACTCATTGGAAATCACATGAATATTGACAACGCAAATATTATGCAAAATATAAAACTGAACGTAAATATCATACAATTTTGGTTTTTTTCTTTAAATTACTAGAACATAAAATTTAAACAGTTCTCAGTTATCAAGGAATATGTCTTAAATAAGCAAGCCAACTAAAAAAAAAATTAAGAAGCAGATATTTCTATTGATTTCTTATTTTTGAAAATTAGATTTTGAGCTAATTAATTATGAATCCTGCATATCTAAAATCATTTTGCAAAGTAAAACACATAAATAGGTTTGCATTCTTCATAATACCATATACATAGGTTTGAGTTAAGAAATGTATCCACCTGTAAAAACTTTTCAACAATGCTTCATCAAATGACCCTTTTAAAAGACAAAATAAATTTTATTCAGACATATAAACCTTCAATCAATTTTTAAAAGGAGTATATTCAAAAAGAGGGTACCAGGCTTAGATATCACCACAGCATTTATTGGAAGTAGGACTGAAATGTAAAAAATGATGCGCAAACCTCGAATTAGCAACAAATCGCAGAAAAAAATTCCATACTGGAATTACTTTCCCGAGCAACCATTTTTAATAGATTCCTTCTCTAAAAGCAAGCCTTTTTCTTACTGGAACATGGAATTAATTCTTGTCATTGGAGAATATGGCCAAAACTTTATCTGTTAATTGATTCTTACTTGTATGTAAAGTATGTTTGAATATGTATCAATATGGTCCAAAAGAAACGGATCCATCATTTCTAACTCTTTAAAATGCTCCACAGACGAGTCAAAATCTAGTAAAAAAAAAAGATGAAATATTTTAGATGGCTCTCCAGCTGGATAGACTTTGAAAGTTAAAACAATGGACTCTTTCAGAAATTAAGTTTTCTTTGATTATGGGAATTTCTTGATATTTGTCAATTTTCCCAAGAAATACTGATAGATACTGATAGATGTTTAAAGTCAATGATATCAACCAATTTGGTATTCCTAGCACTATAATCAAAAAACTGTTGTCTAATACTCATGGATCTAAATATTCTCACTTTTAAAATTGGATATTTTTAACAGGATTTGATATAGCTTGTCTTCTTTTCCTCTCTACGATATGTTTAAAATATTTGACATAAGCGTACATTCACAACTGTTAAATTTTTGCTATTTATGAATCTTAAATCTTGGTAGTTTCCAATGAAAAATCAAATTAGAGCATGTTTAATTGTAGAAACTTTATGGCCAAAAAAAAAAAAATTGAAAAAAG
Source organism: Euphysa ruthae (assembly GCA_035046665.1). Classification (NCBI taxonomy): domain Eukaryota; kingdom Metazoa; phylum Cnidaria; class Hydrozoa; order Anthoathecata; family Corymorphidae; genus Euphysa; species Euphysa ruthae. The sequence goes on along the minus strand of JAUZNK010087016.1, from coordinate 27,549 downwards.
CATTAAGGGAGAGGATAAATATTACAAATTTAAACATTTCCAATACCATCAGAATAAGGTATCAAAGCATGTCAAACTAGGTTTGTAAGGTTAATCAGTTTAAAATGCAATCTAATATATTCCAATGGATTGAATATCAAAATTCCTAACACAACAAACAGAAAAAGTTGTTGCAACCAAACCCATTTTATAAAATGATAAAGCCTTTAGGAAACTCTCGAAAAACTTACAATACAATAGACATTTTAATGCATTATATTTTTATAACACCACTGAAACATTTAACACTCCCATACTATTTCAAATACTTTTGTTATACAATATCAAGAGTATCTAAATTGACCTTAAAAATGAGCTTAACTCTATTTTTATTTCCAAGCAATATGAATCAAATAATTTTGGATTAAAACAAGATCTAAGTGACTATTTTCACCCATGGGAAAATCGGTGGTTTTGCCTAGCAACAAATAATAGCAATAAAACAAAAGGTGATTAACGGATTTCAAGAAGATTTTAAAATCAAAATTTTCTTGGAAAAAAAGCCATATATTTGAGTACAGTATAGGAGAATCAGTTTAAAAAAAAAGATTTTGGCAAGTGGTCAATTAAAAAATACCCATTATAGTCATCATCAATTTAAACAAAATTTAAAAATAACAAGCTCTAATAGACTCCTGAACTATCTTTAATGAAATATGATCACATTTTTCTCTAATTTTATTTTGAATAAAACTCCTCAAAAAGAGATGAACAAGACTTTATTCATTTACTAATAATAAAAAATATATATTTCATTCCACATTAATGTTTTCCCAGAAATAAAATTTTCTTTCAAGACTTATTCAAAAATTTCTGAAAATGACCCTACCAGTCATTATTTAATTTAACTGAATATACACATAAATCAGTTTTAACAAAAAAAACTGTCAGTTTATATGGTTTATATCGATAATAAATTCCCAAAAACATAATTTTGATACAAAAAATTACCATATTTGGTCTCAGTGCTGAAAAATAAAAATTCTAAGCGGCTGTGTATGGATAAAAAAAAAAAAACTTCTATAGTCTTCTAACTTCATGCAAAATTTCAAAAAAATTAATAAACAATATTTGAGAAACGTTTTGGGTTCAAAATTTTTTTCAGCAAATGTAAGCCTTGTAGGTCAAAAGAATAAATTTATAGGTCAGGAACTTTAAACAAAATTTCATTCCAAAAAAATATATCGAATAGATTCAGAGAGGTTCTATGGTCCACTAACTTCATGCTAAATTTCATCATTTTCAGTCCAAAAATAACCACTAACCAATAACCTTGGGCCCAATAAAAAAAACACAAGAGGTTTAGACAGGTGGCCATATATGGTGCTCTAACTGTAAAAAAAAGGTGGTTTTTGAGAAAAATTGAAAATTTGGTCTAAAATTACAATATTTAGGTATATTTGGGCCCAGTACAAAAAAGGTTTTTTTCAAAAATCTAAAACTGTCATTTATCTACCTTTTTGACCTAAGAACTTCGCCCAAAAATTCGGAACTAAAGAATGGGTACTGAGAAAAGCATTACAAACAAACAAACGAAATAAACCAACATACTTGAGTGAATTTATAAACCCTCGATTTGCCAAGAGTCCAAAAAGCGATTAAAATTTTTAAAAGCTTTTAAACCAACATATTCAAACCTTATAATAAACAAGCGGCAATAGATTGAGCCCATGCCAATAAAAAAATAAAATTTACATCGGTTACCCAAATTACAATTTACTACAAAACTTAATGTATTTATTTTTATCTTTGACTTTAGAATTTAAAAAGTTGATGAGTAGATTAAAAATAAAATCAAAAAATACAAAAAATTTTTGTCTATTCTTCCTTGTTTATTCAAAAATTGGTTCTCCACACCCTAGTTAAACTTTATGCAAATAATTAGAAAAATTGAATGCAAAATAAAGATTTTTTACAAGCATCATTTTCCGTTATATACACATTATACCATGATTTTTTTATTGGTACAAACCTGGTCACTAGCTGACCTAATAAAACCTAATATTATATGTCTTTGTATCAGTAAGGTAAAAATAAGTAAGGTAAAAATCTTGGAGACTGTTTTATGTTCTCAGCAAGAGGGTGGCAAAACTCCTTAATGATTTGAGTCATTTTTTAGAAAATTAGAAAAATCTTGCAACACCATGAAATTAAAAAAATTAAACAAAATATAAGTTTTAGTTTTAGTTTTTTTTTTTCAATTTTATTTACTTTAATGATTTTAGTGCTAAAATTCGATGTTTACCAATTTCAATGTTTTTCAAGAAAGAAAATAAAGCATTTCCACACATAAATAAACTTATTTAAAAGAACATAAAAGCACAAAAAGTAAAACCAGCGCAATTTTAAATGGTCTATAGTTGCATAATCTGAGCTATAAAAGTATTGCAAACTTTGGCCTGATCTACAAATATGTTCAAATTTGCAAAATCAGCCACCAAAGATTTATCCGCAAAAGATTTATCAAACATGATAATGCAGTCCCATTAAACTTATGAGTTACAAATATCAGATTCATCATTAGATTAACTTAATAAGATTAAAATTTCAGATTTTTTTTTCATTTATGACCCATGGCTCTAAAGTAGACTTCGCTTGCAAGTCAAGTGTCCAGGATTAGAGCTTCGATGGGGAATGAGAGTTAGATTCTATCTATGTGTTTATCATTTTATATTTACAAGCTCCATCATTAACTTGACCTTATTAACATTATTAATTATGATTTTGTATTTTTTTGAGTTTTATATTGGTTTGGTGATCTAAGAGATGAATTTTAAAGGGGTTTATATCATTTCATGATGAGAAATAAACAATGAATACAAACCTCTTAAATTATATAGAGTAGTTGCTATTTGAGACTTAATGTATGTGCTTTTTTCAAAGCCTTCAACGCTAAGCTTCTGATACCGTATTAATGCTTCCTCATTCATATGTAATTCCATTTCAGCAGATGCATAAAAGAACTCACTCATCCAGTGACATGGAAGCTTAAGATCTTTCAACTAGAAAATCGCCATAATAATTTAATGTTATCACCAAAAAAAAAATAATAATAATAAAGCTATGCAGTAAATGCAACACTTACTAGATGCAACAATACCGTTAAAAGAAAAATTCCAGTGAATTAAATCTACTTTTTTATATTTTCATTGCAGAACAGATTATCATTAACACTACAAACCTTGCTTTTCACCTTAGCAATTGCTGACGTGATTGCTGAAGTAATTATTAAAAGGGTCAGCAAAAAAATTGCCAAGGTGGGTTTTTGCCACCCGTCTTTTTTTCAATGTTTTGAAACTTCCACAGCAGCTAAACCAATTGTAAATCTACAGAATGCCAAACTTTTCTGAAACAATATTTTATTGTCAGCCTTTTTTTCCCCAATGTTTTGAAACTCCCACAGCAGCCGAACCATTTCTCAACCTACGGAACTGCCCAACTTTTCTGAAACAAAATTATATGGAGAATCAAAAAAAAAATTAGTCTTCAGTCTAACAGAAGTCGTTTACTGGTCAAAAATCTCCTTCAAAGTGAAAGCGTGTGAAACCCGGACTGGTCCATGACTGGGATATTTTTGTTACATTGAAATGCGTATCTTATCAGGAGGCACACAAGAGGTTAAAGAAAAAAAAATGCAGCCATAAAACTGTTTTTTCCGAGGTGATATCCATATGCCTCGGCAATCTTTTACTGAGGCACATTTTTCCCTAAATGCACGGGCTGCACTGTATCAATTAATTTGAAAATAACAGAATATAGCCATTAAAATGAAAGGAATAAATTTTCTAAACAGATTACCTCAAAGGATTTATGTAGAATTAAGAAACTTTGTAAAAATCGTTTTTGAAGAATATTAATTAAAACATTTCCTAAAAACTAAAAAAGTAATTTAAGAGCTTTTAACAATCATATTTTTATTGGCATTGAAATTATATGTAAATACATGCGAACATACTACACTGGATCTAACAACATTTTCCATGCTGTAAAAATTCATAAAATTAAAAACGTTAAATAATAATTGAACAGGGATGTTAAAAGAAAGATTTAAATATACATGTATGTGTGTAAGTATATATAGCATCAATTTATTAGTTTATGTATTGCTACCAAAAAGATTGCTTGCTCAAAGATAAATAAATCATCAAGCCATACAATAATAGCATTAATAAAATGAAATATTTAATAACTATAAAATTATGCCATGTTTCATGCCAACACAATTCTTCAAGTGATTAATGATACAAGAAGTTTTTAAGTTTTTTGTCTATGTTAAACTTTAAAACGTGTTACATTCACTAATATTAGTTAATAGCATTTTTTTATATATAGCTATCATTAATGTATCGTTAGGTAACCACAAATCCAATCTTGAATAAATTGAGTTTTTAATATTTTTTTTTTGCTAAAGTCCACAATGTAAAATTCCAGCTTATTTAAAAATAATATGAATTGATAAACCCATTCTGTCTTAATAATAAATACACACCATTTGCCTGTCTTTACAGAGATCAGCTATTTCTTGCCATGCACTCCATAACATTGGCTGCATTTGAACTGCATATGTTAAATTTTCAATAGCTTCCTTTGTCAGAGACAATTTCATAAGTACAACACCATATCTAATAAAAAATGAAGTAAAAAATTTGATAAAAAAACATATTATTTTATATAAAAGGCAATGTTTGGTCTTGACTTGACATCATTCAATTAATTTTGGAGAAGTTTGAAAAAAAGCAAAACATGTAAAGATTAAATATAACGAGAATACTCAGCAAATTGCTAGTATCAAATGATACGATTTATTTATATTTCACACAAAATTCCAAAGCATAAGCTTATTGATTAACCTGAGTGTAAATTTTGTCAAATCTTTTAACTCTTAGTAAGTCAAGCTCTTAGAAACTGATACCCAATTAAGGCCACCTAGAAGCACGATGATCCTAGAAAAAAAATTTTTTGACGCTTTTATTATTCAGAACCATCCTAAAATTTAAAGAAAACCTATAAAGTCTGTTTAAAGAAAAGTTAATGAATGACAAATAAAACTATGGGCCAAAAGAAATAATAGCTGAAAACAGGACGTTAACCTTGAACGTTTTTTTTTTTTCCTTTTAAACAACAATATTCTTGGCAACTAATAATCTCTACAGAGGTACATCAGGTTTTAGATATGTAATCTGAGCGCAATTGCTGGACTCTTTTTGTTTTTGGAATTTCTCTGTAAAAACTCTTTGTATTTAAAATTATTAAACATATATAACAAAATCTAACCCTCTGAATCCAAACAAAGCCTCAAATTCTGAACATTTGATATATAGGTTTGCCTCTAAATAAAGTATTTTTATCAAAATGTTTAGATTTATATCTTTAAAATTGCACTTTTAGCAGAACAATTCAAGTCAAAACCAAATTGTATTAATCTTAAAAAAACATTTTTTTTTTTGTAAAAAATGAACAAAAAGCAAACATACAAGTAAAACCCATATGCGTCAAGAGTGTTCTCAATCGCTGCCATATCCTTGCTCAGTTCAAGCAATTCAGAATCATCCTTATCCACACTTTTATCACCTAAAATAGTTTTTGATTTGCTAGGTTATATAAGAACAGCTTATACTAAATTACATAAACATAATAGGCGGATTTTAAAAAACTACTGAAAATAGTAGACCTTGTCATAAATAATCACTTCATGGGGACGTGCTTTCAACCTTCCACAGAAGTGGTTATGTGAGTGATCTATAGAAATTTAATGAATTACACAAGTGATATAAAGGTCATATAAAAATATTTTGCTCTTCCAAGTGAGCAATTGCCATCTGTGGAGTGATAACTTACGCCTTATCACAACAGCTATTGCTGATATTCCACGTTGAGTAAATGAATATCTTAATTTTATCCCGAAGTAACAAGCAAATATTAAAAAGTTAAAAAAGTAGAAATCCAGCAATTTTTATTCTATAAAGCAACAAAACATGCACCAAATTAGTTGTACAAAACTAGTTGTAAAAAACCTTATTCTAAAAAACACACACATTTGCTGTCTTGTATTATGCATACAATTATGAAATAAATATATAACTTTAATGCTTTAAGTAACATCAATAAATTTATACATAAAATTTTAGGCATAAAATTTTGATTTAAAGAAAGATCAAAACAAGTTTTTATTCATTGTAAAGAAGCGATTCAGTTTTTATAAGTGCAAAATTTTGGGCCACTTGAAGTACCTTATTTTAAGCCACTGGATTTACCTTATTTTGGGTCAATGGGTGTACCTTATTTTGGCCCATTAGATGTAGTTTATGTTAGGCCACTGGATGTACCTTATTTTGGGCAACATGCCTTATTTTGTGCTTGTGGATGTGCTTTATTTTTGCCCACTGGAATTACCTTAATTTGAGCCATGGGATGTACCTTATTTTGAACTTCACGTTATGGCAATGAACCCATTTTAAAACAACTTTTTTACCAACTTTTTGTTTTTAAATTCTCAAAGATTTTCTAAATATTTCCTTAAGCAATAATTCAGTCTCAATTTGCGATAAACAGACCTTACAATATAAAGACATTGTGATAAACAGACCTTGTAATAAATCTCTAATATACAATATATATATATATATATATATATATATATATATATATAAAAAAGCCGGCTAGCAAAATTTTTTCACAAAAATAATCTAAAATAGTGTTATGAACTTAAATGACCTTAACTATAGTGTTAAAATTCAAACAAATGAAGTAGCTTACTTAACAGTTCTGCATCTCTGTACTTTAATTTCTTCAAATAATCCTGGAAAATTAATGGAAAATTATTGTTTACTGCTTAGTGCAAATTTAAGACCTAACTTAGTAACTATGAAAAATGCTTTTGCTCACAAAGGTAAAAAAAAATGCTGTTAAAATAATAACTTCAATAAATGTGGTTATTTTTGTAACATAATTACATAATTATAATAATTTATTTAAATGTGGTTATTTTTGAAGTGTAACATAATTACATAATTATAATAATTTTATGCAGATTTTATACAAATTTTTAAAATAATATATATATATGAAAATTGACATGAAAAAGATACCTTCTAATCTAAAATTATGACATGGCATGGTTTCTACACTAACATCGAAATTTAATCAACTAAATCATAATGCAATGCTGTTAACTAACACTAGAAATTAATTATAAATAACATCAGAAATTTAATCAGGATCAAAAATAATTCAGATTTCATAGAATTACGAAATTATGATTACAATTCCTAATATAAGACAACTTATATCCAGAATGCTAATTCTTTTTTTTTTTATTTTATCTCCTTGATTTGAATATATATTCCTGTATCAATTTCAATATCAACAAAAAGTCGTTGTTTAAAAGGTATTTAACGGAAAAAAACCAATCCAAATAACAATACAGCCTTTATATACATATTTGATATATATGTTGGTAAAGTTCTCGATGGTTTGAAGTTTGGTAAAAAGCAGTTTATTTCGTTCCTATTAAAATATATGGGAATTCTTTGGAATGAATGACGACCTCAGCCAAACTCAGTCAACCCTGGTCGATATACTTATTTTAGGTATTCGAGACCAACTTTTGGAGCACTTCTGAACAGAGTTTGGTAAGATATCTTTATCAACTGATATTAACAATTTAGTGCCCTGACTACTCAAAATTTGGAAATATTTGGAAAAAAACTCACCGAGCCTTATCAAAAAAACAAAAGCAACAATACTGATGAGATTAGTCATAAATACAACGATTCGGATATTAATAAAAGCAATAACCCAAAATTTATTTTAGTAACCTATAATTTTATACTTTTCGAAAATTTATGCCTATCAAGACATTTTTAACCAACACACACACACACAACAGACACACACAACACACACATACAAACCACACACAAACACTACACACACACTACATACACATATACATACATACACACATACCCACACACATTCATACATACACACATACACACATGCATACACACATACACACGCATATACACATACACACACATACATACACATATACATACATGCACACACGTATGCGTGCATGCACACACACATACATACATACGAAGTCAGAATGTGATATTTTTCAGTCATTGCGGAGTCATATTGTGACACAAACAAATAAAAAACAAATACCATGTATCTGCAGTAGTAATACAAGAACAGAGCTGGATGACTTTTGCATTCTTTTAGATGATAGGCAGCCCGTGAATATTCTCGGCTATCAAAACAAGCCTTTCCAAATGAATACACATCATACTCTCCCACTAATTGTGGGTCAATAGTTTCAATAGGTAAATTTAAATCAGCAGAATTACTTTGAGTGGGAAGACATCTAGAAAGTTCTGAGCACCTGCAAATAATAGAAATTATAATCTAAAATGCACCTTTAAATTGGTAAATGCAATACTTTAGGTCACAAAAAATTGATAAATTGCTTGTCGAAAATAACTCCAGCTTCATGTAAAAATTGAGCATAGAATTATAGCAAAAACAAATGCTGAAGTTAAATCTGTTTCACCTGAAACCTTTCCATTATTATTTTTTGTAAATAAATTATACGGTAAACAAGTTACATTAAAATTACTTTTCTTTCTTCAGAAAAAGCAAAAATAATTTTTTTTTTTTTTAAGATAAAAGGTAAGTAGAATAACTTTAATAAACCTCTAAAGTTAAATGACTGTTACTTTAAATCTTTTCGGAAACTGGTTGTACTGAAAACTTTAGAAGAAAAACCTAGTTATGTAGCAAGTTGTATAATGCATGTGCAAACTAAGCTTAATATGGTTATAATTAAGACGTAAGTCCTGTCTTACCATTTCATGTTTTGTGTCAAACCCCGTAATGATGATTCAAATGATGCTTCGAGAAGGCTTTTCTTCATCTCGTATATTGATGGAAACATCGCTTTATTTTAAATAAAAACCTTTGGTTGGTAAGCAAAGAAATATAACATTTATTTCAAAACAAACAACAGTAAATTCAAACTTCAAATACCTAATTAAACAAATTCCAATGAATTACATATATTAACACAATAAGTTAATTTTTTCATATTGGTACCACCGTAAGCCTTTTAATAAGAGCCCAGGGTGCTAGGAATACATTTAAAGTGTTAGGGAGTGGAATTTTATTTGATTAGGACAGTAAAAAAAAAAATTAAACAAAAATTAAATAAGTAAAAATAAATCAGCATTTAAGACGTGACAACGCATTAACTGTAATGGAAGATTTAAAATTCTGAACATTTACAGCTTAAATATCTATCAAGTCTTGATTTTTATGTTCAAAGTTACTAAAAAACAAATCCCACCAAGTTCCTATCTTTTTATAACGTAGCAATTACTTTAATATGATTTTTCTTTCGTCCACCCCTCCTCACCCATCCCCCCAACTCCCACCCCTTTATTTGTTTATTGCTAATTTAATTATTTTATTTGTACTCTCCTAAATAACTCATTTAATTAACATAATTCCTCCAACTAAAATTGATACCTTACAAAGGGTTCTATGAAAGGTTAATCGGTATTTTAGTTGTCACTTATCTTCTAGGTTTCCCTTCCAATTTGAACATAGCAAAGTTTTTAATCTTTACTTAAATTTGAACTTGTGCAATTGTTTGTCTTTATTGATATTTAAAACAAGTAACGCTTATGCATGTTTTCTTAGCATTTGTTAGGGAAAGAAATTGTATTTGTATTTATACTTATGCTATGTCTTATGTTGGTAAATATATAATACTTAATTAATTTTTAACTTTTTATATCCTATTATAGTAAATCTAATAGAATGTGCTTATTAGAGGTTTTCCATTTATCTAAAGTAAAAGTTGGCATGCACTATAAAAAGACCTGAAACTTAAGAGTTGTTAACCCCAGGAAGTCATAATACACTGAATGCGACCTAAAGAATTTGTTACATTGAGATATTTTTTCAAAATTTTTTATATTGATATCAGAATAATCAACTTTTGGAGATCAAAAAAAAAAAAAAAAAAAAATTACACGCACTTGGAATTCTATCAATTAAAAGGATTCTTTTGGTACCTTTTGTATCCATTATTTTTTATGTATCATGAGTATTAGATAGTTGAAAGGTTGAAATAAACAATGCAACTTACATCTTAATTGAGTATTTTATATTAAACCATCACTGCTCTAAATTATAACTCAAACAAGACTGGTTCACCAAAAAGCAATAGGACCGATGAAAAAGAGAAAGATCAGTTCGCTGATGTTAAAAACCACCAAGTTTAACCCAACTAAGAGGAACTTCAAAATAAAAAACAAAGCATTGTATGAATTTTCTTTTGGAAAAACTTATAGTTTAATGTATAATTAATAAAAAAAAAAAACTATATTATCCGTTACCTGATTAAAAGTCAAATTTAAGCAAATGAGAATTCTGGAAAGTCATTGAACTGAGTGGATAGGCAGGTTCTCATGTTAACATGGGTAACCAAAGCAAAGAGCACACAGGTATTAAATCATTAAATAATTCTCAATAATTAATACTTTTTTCCACTGTGCTACTATAAACAGCAACAAAAGGGGTATTGAGTTATGACTATTGCAGCAAGACAATTTTTAATGATATCAGAATGGTGATAATACAATCCGAAGAAAAATCAAATAACCAGCATAGCAATTTCGCATAGATAATAGAAAGTTTAAGGTCTTATCCAGGACCAATATTTAAATAAACAATGAAATGATACCATCATTGAATATTAACAAAAAAAAAAAAAAAAACTATTTAAAAATGCAAATAAATAGAATGAAGCACAAATAGATAGTGCTTGAAGTGTTTGGAAAGATGTCAATGTTTTTAAATCTTCACAAGAAAATTAGCTTTTTTCACAAATTGATACACCTGATGAGCACAAAATAAAGGGAACATAGAATTATATGAAACACTCAGAGTAGCACACAGAACATACATGAATAAAGTTTTCTATGCAATGAGTAGAGAATACTCCATATTTTACAAATGTGCTGTAAAGCTCAAAGTTCTTTTGCACTCCTGAGACTTTCTCTCGTGTGGACAAGATTCTAGAAATAATGCTGAATTAGGAATAGATGATGCTAAAGAAATCGATACTAATAAATTAACAGCATATAGTTAAATAAATGTTCTTATATAAAGAAACTATCCACAACAAAAAACAACAAAAAACAACAAAAAAAAAACAATGAAAAAGAAGCTGGAAAATCATTCTTGATAAAAAAGGAAATGGAACAATAATTTTCAATAAGTGAATAATACTTTAAATGATTGATGTCTTCTATGAAACATTTTTAGTCAAAGAAAGATAATTTTTGTTTTGGGAAGATAAATTAGGCCTCCGGAACGAGAATTGTCAGAAAATCAAAAAGGAAAAAATATTGGAAATAATTTTCATCACACATCATTTTATGAAAAAAAAAAAAAAAAAAAAAAAAAAAGAAACCTCAAGTGCTAGAATTGAGCAAAGCAAAAAATATTTCACAGAGCCTGAAATTTTTTTTTTTAATTTCAAGCCAAATCATTAAAAATTGTTTTCTAAAATCAAATAAAAAATTTGGCAAAATCAGAATATTTTTATTTGATTTTCACCTAAAAAAATTAAAAACAAAACTTCAAACTGAGCAAAATAAATGTACTGTCCTCTATTGGCAAACAGAGAGCATTTAACAATTGATCACATTGAACGAATAAATTGGCTTAATGTAAACGACAGATTTGAACAATGTATAAGTGCAAGTGCCTTTAAGTTCGTTAATAAAAACTCCCTTGAATACATCACTGAGGTAGTATAAATAATAGCTTAAGAACAATGAACTACTATCACAAACTTGATCAGCCTTTCAAAAAAACTAACTTAGGTCAAAACACTATTTCTTATATGGGTTCCTCGATATAGAACAATTTAAGAGAATGCACAAAAGCTAGTAACGACATTAATACATTCAAACAAAATGTGAAGAAACATTACCTTGCAAAATTAAAACAGAAATACGATTCTGGTTTAATTAGATATAAATTAAACACAGCATATATTATTTATATTAAATAATTATATATATTTGAACAAACCGCCCCCTACCCATCAAGGGACCACAAAGAAAATAAGGCTTTGGCTTTTCTTGTGCTTATCCCTGCTATAAATACAGGCTCCGTTTTTTATTGTATTTGTTGTATTTTTATTGATAGTGAATAAATACTTACTTACTTTGACCTGTTTTGGAGTTGCGCATTGAATACAAGATTTTTTAAAATGCGTAGTAAAATGAATCAAAAAAGCATGTCACTTTATTTTAAAAATTGTGAGCAAATTATGTACTTCATTGACAGCCAAAAAAAAACAAAATGATATTTGAATATATTCAGGTTCAAAAACAAATATTTTTCAAAAATCTAAGTCCTATTTTCTATTCCTTTGACCTAAGATAAAAACCAATAAATATTTTCGAGAACAAATAAAGATAAGTGAATTTTTACTCTGTCAGCTTTGCCAAAAATCAAAAAAAATTAATATAACTGCTGCATGTCTAATTACAGACATTGCAACAAAAAATAAAATAAACATAAAAATAGAAAACAAGGTTAAAAAAAGTTGATTTATTAATAAATAAAGTGAACACATACATTGGTAGTTGTAAAATAATATCACAGCAATAAGAAACACTACTCATATTTTTCCTATATACAGTTATTATTGTCTCAGATTTGAGAAAAAAAAATATTTATCAAATCTTAGCTTTTAACCATCCATATTGAGCAGCAAAGGTAAAATATAAAAAAAAACAAAGCCCTATGCTCAAACTAATTTAATTTTTACGGAAGTAAGAAGTTTTTGTTGAAAGCCTAGAAAAAAACAGGATGAGAAGCCAGCTTATCATACATCCCATTTGCAAGCTATCCTTCAGCTAATGCAATCATTGTTATAATTCTTTGTAAATTTTATTGATTTGCTTTGACATCTCAGATCAATTACGAATTAAAACAAAAACGCCTTCCCAAATTGTAAAAATAAACCTATCTAGTTAACAAGGAAATGCTTTCTCTACAACAACAACACCAGCATAACTCCTTCCTGTACTCATTTGTGAGGGAAGAAGTGACCACTGATCTGTCCTGTGGGAATATACTTCTATAGAAGATAAGTTTATTGTCCCATCATCACCACCAACTACAAATAAAAGTCCGTCTATAGCTGCCACACCTGCGTTACGCCGAGCTAGGGACATATCAGTGACACTAACCCATTTATCGGTATCTGGATGATAATATTCAACTGATTTGCGTACATGAGGTCCATCATGTCCACCGACTGCATATAAACAGCCACCTGAAATAACAAAGATCAACTAGGTTAAAATCTGGATTTTACCACATATATAACTGTACCCATATTTAAAAAATTGACATTTTCAGTTAAAAAATTATAAATTTAGACATGATTTAAAAAAAAAAAAGATTATTGTGGTCTTTTAAGTTCATAAAAATTTTGTAAAAAGTTATTGAAAGGATTTAATACAAATTGTTTTTAAGTCAAAAATGGCCTTTTTTCAGGGTCAGAGTTCAGAAAACGAGAATTTTTGGTAGGTGGTAATGAGGTAAAAAATGCCTTCTATGGTACTTTAACACAAAATCAAAAAAAAAAGAAATAAGGAGCGAGAAGATTTCAAAAATTTTGTTTTTTAGCCTAAAAAATGATCTTGTTCGGGGTCCAGGAGACTAGAGCCAATAAAATTTTACAGATAACAAATACAAACGGGACTGGAGAGTGGGAAATGAGAATTTTTGACATGTAAGTAAAAAGATAACCTCTATGGTCCTTCAACTTCAAACAAAATATAAAACAAAAAATAATGAAAGGATTTCGAGAAAATTTTGTTCTTTAAGGTCTAAAAATTACCATAATTGGATATATAAAGACTCAGTACTGAAAAATAAGAACGTTTTTCCAAAAACCTAAAGCTGTTAATAATCTTGTATTATGGCCTTACGAACATGGATAATTTTATAGTATGGAGTCCTGAGATGGGGCTTGCCGTAAGTCAAAAAATAATACATCGTTGAGCAGATATTTTCCATATGATTATCAGAAATATATATCATACAAAATTTGAACTGAGTTTACTATAATGCAAAGTGACCTGTTCACACCAGACACTAAACTGGTATTTTTCCATGTTCTACAGGTAAATTAAATATTAAAAATGAAAGGTTACCAAGCAAACTTTCCATAGTGAACAGCAATCAAAATGTGTAAATGCAATTTTGACTTAAAAATTCATTTTGAATCAAAAAATTTGAGCATTTTTAGGTACGCCTGAAATTAAAATGCCAAACAGATAAAATCATCAGCCATAATTCTTAAAATTATCTCACACTGTATGTACCACTTAAAGTTAGAAAGGTATACTTACTGATTTTGAATATTATAATATTTCTCCTGATGTTCCAACCTATGACCCAATTTTAGCAGCTTTCCCAGCTTATTTAGAAACTTTTATATTTTGCAAATTTGCTCAAAAAATAATACAAACCTAAAACACCAACACCAGCACCACTTCTTTTCACCGTCATATCTGCCACAAGCTGCCATTCATTTTTTATAGGATCATAACGTTCTACGGAAGAAAGACACTGTCGTGAAGCACCATCATATCCACCCACAGCAAACAGATAACCCTTTAGCACCCCTACACCAACTGAACTTCGTCGAATACTCATGCTAGCAATTGGATGCCATTCATTTGTACGAGGATCAAATACCTACAATATAAATACCGTAAAAAATATTTTATAGATGGTAGGTAGAGGAATAAATATTTCTTTTCAGTTTAAACCCTTTCATGCCTTTAATTAGACATCTGAAAACAAAACATAGCTAAGTGAATTGGGTAAATATATCAAGTGGTAACCTCTGGTTTGCTTAAGAGCCAACACGGTTAAACTATTTATAATGTATCTATGTTACTTAAAAATTTCCCTAAAGTCCAGATTTTAACAAATACATACAAACAATGATGACATTCAAATAAAAAATAAAATCATGTCAAGCTACTTATGTCTAATTTGTCAAATAAGTGTAAGCTCACAGAATATTACAAGATCTTACCATTGAGAACCAGCATTGATGTTAGTAATATTAAACTGAATTTAGAAAATATAAATGTTCTAAAACTAACTTCGAAATTTTGTTGAATTTTGGAATCAAACGCCTAAATCTTTTTTTTTTTTTTTTTTTGGATACGATAGAAACAAAATTTTTTTCTCTTATAATAATTTTATTCCACAAAAAAACACTCTAAAAAAGATAAGATCTGAGTATGTTTTTATTATTATTTAAAGGCTGAAAAAGTTTTTCATTAGATATTATATCTGCTTGTAATATTTACACTTGTAAATTTTACGGAAAGTAGAAGGGACTTTCTTCCTATGAATGAAACACAAAACTCATATATTAGTTACATAAACATTTATTGCTCTGATATCATCAATAATTGGTTTGAAGTGGTAACTAAAGTGTAATTTTTAATGGCATATTTTGATTGAAATAGAAAATAGAGTATTCAACACATTCTCTATTACAATTTCCTAAGGAAAAATAACTTTTTTTTTTATAAATATTTAATCTCAAAGTGACGCGCTTTGTATAATATCCCAATACTTTGGGACATTTTGATGCGATCGTTTTAATGTGATTTTTTAAAGAAAGAATCTTGCCGATGTATTCTCTTAAAAAAAAAAATTCTCTTTTAATCATAATTTTAATTTTTAAATAGTTTGAGAGTATTTTTCTTTTTAAGAAAAATTGAATATTGAGTTTTTTATGTTTACGTTTGCTACATTTAAGGACAATTTGCTTACTTTGAAACATGTGGTATTAAATCTCATTGCAAATTGGGAAAGAATTCCATCTCCCTCTGTTTACTTTCATTTTTTCAAATTTCATTTCAGCCAACCATTTCCAAGTCAATTTTAAAATTATTCTTACTTTCAAAGTCAGAAACATATATCAATGATGGAAAATATCTTAAATATTGCAAAATGATTTGAAATACTTTATTCGATAATTCCTTTAAATGATATAAAATATTGTCAATAAAAATATTATCAATTAGCATTAATGGGAGGTTATTTACACGTGTTTGTTTGTTTGTTTATCATAAGTATTTCATCATGCTCAAAAATATAGTCATGAACATTCTTAATATCAGCTTCTTCGTTGTAATGTATAAAATTAACAATGAAGTCATCTAAAATAAAGAACAGCTTAATTTTTGTGCGTAACACCACAGGAGAGATTATGGCATAACCTATGTATGACTTTTTTTTTAACGTAAATTTTTTCAACACCTCTTCTATTTTTCTATTATTTCTCGAAATTTAAAAACTTGAAAGTCAGATTTAAAATCGTTATCACCAAGCCAATAAGTGATAACTTATTCCAGAAAGACAAGCAATATCAAAGGAATTATTTAAAATATGAAGTAAGTATGAAGTAAATTTTTAAATCGCGCTGTATTTATATTTTAGAGAGTTACACCTTCAAAATATTTTTAACGGGCTCATTCTTAAAAAAAATGATACATGATTAGAAATTTGATCTAAACTCATTCGTTTAAAACCATTTATAACCTAATTCATTTTAAAATAGTTCAAAAGATTTGAAATAAAAGCTCTTAAAATTATAACAAGAAAATAAGTGAGAAATTAATTTTTTTTTATGTCATTTTTTGCAATTAGCCTTTGCAACCCTTTGCAAAATGACCTTTGCTATGCAGATTTGGTTTGTTGAAAGTCTTTTCCTTTTTCAAAGTCATATCCGAAAAATCTTTATTTTCTTAAATTCTATCTTTCCATTAACATTTCTCACAAAATTTTTCAAAACTAAAATTTAACAATAAGGCCACCTATAATTGTTTGTTTGGTGGGACTTAGCATTGGTATAAATGACTTTTTTCAGGTTTATTTACATTAACTACACCCATTGTCGACCGCATTAATACACATAGCTAAGCAATTAAAAGTAATCGAACCAGCATAGGATATAAATGGAAAAATAATAATATAATAGAATTAAGAACAAAAAAAAAATTTTTTTCTATATTAAATTTGACATATTTATTATATTCTAACATTATTCCATTTATAAAAAACAAAACTGACAACCGATGCTTTATTAAATCACTTAGTTTATAGTTTTTATGTAGCGTACTCGAACTTGAAATAATAAAAATAATTATTTAATCTTTTTCAAAGAAATAATACATATTTCTTCTCTCTCACTGCTTTCTTTAAAAAAAAGAAAAACTTTTGCAAAATGACAATACAAATTTTTTCTGTATATATAAAGTATATGACAATAGTTGGCTCTTGCCCATAAGTGTTTTAAATTTTGTTACTGTTCTATTGTTTTTTTTTTTTTTTTATCACTTTCATTTTCATCTCAGATTTAAAATTACTACCCATTAGAAGGAGTGGACTGGGAACTGTTGAAAGTTATAAGTAGAATAAAATCTTACCTTAAATATACTGAAAAAAACTATTTGTTTGTGTATTTTAAACATGCATCTGACTGATGTCACATGAAAGATCTATTTTTTTCCTACTTTTAATAGTTCTAACACTCTAAACTTATATTTATTGATTATAGATTTTATAATCTTGCATATTTTGTCGTTTACTGCGCTGTATGGGTAATATAAATGTTTGTTTGTTTTACTTTAAGAATAACTTCTAGATTGATGAAAAATCAAAAGTTTTTTTTCTTTATTAAAAATAAATAAACTTAATTATATCCTTATATATGCCCCATCCACTCTATTTATATTCGCTTCATAAATATAACAAGCAAACTTGCCACAAAAGATCAACTCACAAAACCACTATAAAAAGGAAAGGGTAATAAATTTAATAAATAATTGCATTTAAGCCTATTAAATAACTATTATAACACCCTAACTGATTTTCTTTGAAATATAGATAAAGCAGAAGATGATTCTTTATAGTTACGCATATTTAATGCATAACCAAGGCTATGACAAAAGACAGTTAAACCAAAAATATTAAAAATCTGCAGATTAACAAGGCTATTTAAAGAAATTGATGTTTGGTGTATTTATAAGAAATAACTTATCCATAGAAATGCATAATTAATTCTACAAAAGACAAGAAGGCGGTAAATCCTGAGTCCGCTGCAAGCTATTTAAAAAAGCACAGCTCTATGGTTAGGGTTTTAGGATACGGGTATACTGCAACCCTACATCAAGTGACAGGTTTAGGGTAAAAAACGACTGACATAACTCTCATATTAGTAATATCGTTCACCTACAAATAAATTTTTTATTATTTTTACTGCTTCCGTAAAGTACCTTGCAGCGAACTCAGGATTTAATGCAACTTCAAAAGACACTGATAAACTTTGAATAAAGTATGTGGCTATTAAATCAATAAATTGATAACCAGGTAATTTTTTTGAAAAAAAGACAAAGAAAAATTTTTAAAAATAAATTTTATTGTTTGCTTATGATAAATTTTTTACATCGTGTTCGTTTAGGTGAATTCTTGTTAAGAATAAAGTAAAAAAAAGTTTGTTATTAAAAGAAAGAAGAATGTCGTATTTAGAAATCTATATTTTCCTGTCAATAAAAATAAACATATTTTGCACATAAAGCTGGCTGTCATAAAGCTTATCAATGCAAGTGCATTTCATTTAAAAATAAAAATAAAAATATTACCAAATGCCAACTTTATTTTAGATGATCTTTGAAAAGAAAAAAAAGTGTTGAAAATCAATATATTTGGTGATAAAAATGAATCGAAAAAAAATCACTCAGGATGTTTAAAAAATCATAATAAAATTGTTACATCTTTCCGACCAGTCGGTCGGGTTATGCCAAACAGACATATAATTATGGTTGGCCTAATAGTAATAATTTATTCAATTATTTCATTTTTTGATCCATCTTTTCTTACAATCTTTGCACTCTGATGAGAGCGTTCGATGACTATGTCCTTTGTTATACCTAAAGTTTGTTAAAGAATTATCCAAAATTTTGTGCATGCTCTGCTCCCATGATTTTAATTTTCAATAGTTTCATTAAATCTGAAGTTTTTTTATCTACTTAAGTCTTCAAGACCTTTTGGATGAGAAAATTTTTCTTTTAACTTTTTGCATTTTTTCCCATGTTGACTGTTTTGTTATCTATAAAATTGCTATGAAATGACATAGCATCTTTCAAATTCAACATCTCCTTTTTTTAAACTGTGTTTTCTACAGCAGAAACTTCCAGTTTTTTTTCCTAACCAATCAATAACAGAATGAAAAAATGACATAGCTTCTATGAATTGTTGAAAAGCATAGACTTCACAATTTTTCTTTTGAACCATTACATGATAAATCTTACTATAAGGTCAGTCATTGGATATCATAGATAAAGTCATAAAAAACATCGTAATTAGATTAAATGTGATAAAAATCACCAAAATGGTTAATTAAACACAAATACAATAAAGAATAAAATAAAAGACAAAAGAACGATTTTTCACCTCACAGCTGTTAAGTCCAGTGGTACCATCAAACCCACCTACAGCATATAACAGTCCATTCAATACAGCTGCCCCTAGAGTACTTCTACGAGCTTCCATTGAAGCAACCGGTTTCCATTCATCTTTCTTTGGATCATACGAGTCAACAGATCGTACACGAAGTGCCCCATTAAATCCACCAACTGCGAATATTGTACCTAACATTAAATCATTAAAAAATTTAACTCACTAAATCCCTGCATAACTTAAAACCTGTCAGAATAATCAACCACTGAATTATTTTACTAGTATCATATATCTCTATTGTCATTTTTACAGAATATTTTAACTTTGAAATAAAGGTGAATATAAATTCACCTACAAAGTAAAAATACCAACCCTTAGAATT
The DNA here is from genome assembly GCA_035046665.1 of Euphysa ruthae. NCBI lineage: Eukaryota > Metazoa > Cnidaria > Hydrozoa > Anthoathecata > Corymorphidae > Euphysa > Euphysa ruthae. Next base: position 7,538 of record JAUZNK010087016.1, on the reverse strand, counting down.
AACCAATGCAGTGAGAAATCACCTCAATAAGAGGTCAAAGAGCTTAAATTTACTTGTTTACTTTCCACATATTTTTATTGTGAAATTTTCAAATTTTGAAAACCAGAAGACAAATATGAGCAAGAAAGGATATTTAACACTTTCAGTTCAAGAGAAACCCAACCAGAAATATCTGGCATGTCTAAGTTATCCAGAACAGTAAAATTTTCTTCTACTAATGCATGAGAAGAAACAGCTCAATAGATACTGATTCATAGTCCTAGTCACTGCCTGACTCCTGCTCATTAGGTTCCTCACCCAAATCAATAGCATCCTTACTTTCTGAACCGCTATCATTCAACATAACTTCCACAATCTCATCCGTATTGGAAATAAATTTTCTCAGGTTTTTATTTTCAGCCATTTTTCAAATTACACCTTCAACTTGGAATAACTTTGGCAAAAACAGACAAAAATGCATACGGTTTTCGGTTTCAAAATTTATTTATTTATCAATACTTTAAAAAACACGCCATGTCAACAACTAATTAGCGTTCATCAAAGCATAATTTAAAGGACCTGCTCTGCAAACCTCAAGGATATAAATTGGTTTTTAAGGAATTGCTCTGCTGACCCGTAGAAATGAAAGGGTTCTCAAATAAAACAGCCTAAAATCATATATTGAACATTCATTTCAAAATCGTCAAACTATTTTATAAATTTTAATATTTTTAAAGAGTGGTATTAAAATTTAAAATATATGTACAGAACCTTTGGATACTGCAACACCAGCACGGCATCTCCTTAAATTCATATCAGCTGCACTGCACCAACGTTCTGAAGGTATATCATAAGACTCAACACTAGATTATAATAAAAAGCATTAGAGAAACTGTTCTCAGCAGTAATAAAGTACTATACATTATCAAAGAGTAAATCTTGTTTTTTCTAAGTCATTGCTTGAAAAATTTTCATTAAGTAAGACAAATAATTTAACCAAGCGTAAAAAAAAATTTTCTGAAGACAATTGCGCATGAAAGAATTTTAGTCAATAAAAAGTTCTACTGCCAATTAAAGGCATTAATCATATAGTGAGGGGAAAAGTAGTAAAGATTTTGAATTTTACATTAAAAACATCAAAATTGGTACAGAGCTTCCTTATCGTAGTACAAGAAATATTAGAGGTGGACCTAACAAAATCAAACATTTTAGTAGAATTTACAGAGCAGAAAAGAAAAAACTCCAAAATCATATTTTTTAAAATAAATTTAAAAATATTTTAAATTCATATTTGGCTCAAAGATTACATTTCAGAAGAACTATGTAATAAAAGATAATATCTCTATGAATATAACTATGGGTTTATTTTTAAGATCAGAATGAAAACCTGTCTTCTGGTCTGTAAAATAGTAAAAAATGGTACAATAACCATAAAACTATGCAATAAGCAAGAACTTTGAGTTATTTTACATTATTATTTTCAAAGGTCTGCAAATTACAAAATAGCTAAAATACCATAAGATTGTATTATTAAAATCAACTAATTAGCAGCCCGTTATAAGATAGGCTTTTGAAATGGCGACATATTATTTAACAAAAGAATTTCTTGTTATCATTATAATTGTATATTATTAAATTGTTTAAAGGCATTTGGATAAGAGCCGAAATATTAACACAAAAACACAAACTTATGTAAAATACGAAACTACAAAATCACCAAATCTTTCGTTTAAACAACATAAATCCGAAATATAAACTATCCAAGGTCACACTCGCCACCACGTTTGCATAATTCTGTCCAAGGCAAATTAACTTTTTACACTTCTTTTTCTTTTTCGACAACCAATCTCAGAATTACATAGGCATTTAACAAATTCAGAGCATGTATTCGAAGCAGATGGTAATGATGTCCAGTGAGGCTCACATAATTGCTCTTCAATATACTTGCATCCACACTCAGAAAGTGAAGGTAAACTCTGCAATGGTTTTGTAAGTTGACCCCATATGAAAGATCCTTGGAACACTGCTCGTTTCAGATTGTTTAATAACGCATCTTCTATTGGCGCTACTGATTCAAAATTTACCTTCCTTTTCTTGTAAACAAGTCTTTACCTGCTTCATTTAATGTAGAGCATCCACTAACTCAATCATACAAAAGTACTACAAATCACTAAACAATCGGTAAGGTTTGGTGCAGCTGTTGTTGCAAAGGAAATTATAACACAGTTTCAAGACATGTTGTTAGCTCTGGATAAATTATCCACGTCAACCAAGTAGATTTTTTACTTCTATTTGCAAAAGAAGAAGTTTGATTGCATCCAGTCAAAGCGTGAAGCAATGGCAAAACCCTAGATTCTACTCTACTTAATTCTTTGTATATCTCAAACACTGGAATATACCTTCCATTTTTTCCCACACCAAAATGTATCTAGAATTCATTTAGTGGAATATGATTTAATGCCCTGATAGCTAAAACTACTACATCAGTTTCGACAGTACAAATAAGTAATGATTTGTATCCTTTTAACCATGCACCCTTGACGTGTTCAAAAATTCTTGTGTCTGCTTCATGATTACAGTCTGAAAGATTCGTTAATTGTTCATAAGAGTGATTCATAACGCAGATAATTGAAAAGTCAAAATAATAAGGCTTTGGTGTTTAGTCTTCGTGAATTCTTCTGCAACGTAGGTAAACAACTGTCTTGTTTTCATCAATCTGGAGAATTCAATATCAGCTATTTGGTATTTTAGTCTGTGGTAAAATTCTTCTCCTGTCACCACTTCCACTCTTTTGTTGTGTTATATATTTTAAGCTGTCATTCTCGTATTCATCCCATATAACATCAATATGTCAGACAATCATGTAACTGGCCAATTATGTGTTTTATAATTAAATTCTCGACATATTGTTTAAATGTTGAGCTAGGGAGTGGTTTTATTATGTTAACTAAAGCTACCCTATCTATTAGTTTAACTTCAACGTTTGGAGCTTCAAGTTGTTGTGATGGTTTAACTAAACTCTCAATACAAGTTAAAACGTCAGACTTTTAACAAAATCTTAACTTTCCATGATGTGAAATCGTTGGTGGAAAGTTTTAATTTTCCTGTGAAAAGAAGTTATCTAAATCTCCTTAGCGTACTTGGCAAGATACTACTCTCTTCTTTAATGGAATTTTCCATTTCATTGATTACTTCAAAATATTTTAACCTATTTCTTACAGTTTTCTTGAGTACCACGTGCTTGTCCATGATTTTGATTGTCTTGGAACTCTAACTCTCTTCACTTCACTATATTGATATTTTATTGAAATTTTATCAACCGAGCTACCTCTGGACCAGCTACCATCCATTTTAACAGTCTTGCGCTGCTTTCAGTTAGTCTTGTAACTCCTTTGTCTCATTTTAATGTTTAGTTTTTTTTTTTTTTTTTTTTATTCTGCAATCGTTAGATGATCCATTCCTAATACGAATATGCACTGACACCTCGCATAGTTCGGATGATCTAACACAAAGAACCACGACAATAAACCAAGCAGTGTTGCTTTATAAAGTTCAAAACTAGCATTTAAACAAATGAAAGCAGTTTCATTATTACAATGCAAAGTTATATGCATCATATACTGGTAACCGCCTTCTTCAGAAATTAGATCATCAACACTAAGTTTAGCTAATAAAACAGTGCTCTTTAGTTTAAGAGCACTAAGCTTTTCTCTTTTATCCTATGTAAATTAGACCCATTACTACCACAAAAGAAACAACTGAAATTATTAAACGATGCTCTGCCAGAGCTATATCGAGGTTTTTTAGAAGATGAAGGTACTTCATTGTGTTTCTTTTTTTCACGTTGAATTAAATTATCAGTTTCATCGTACTGAACCTAATTATAAAGATAAGTAAAGGTAAAAAAGACTTCTCTTAAACAATACCCATTGTATATACATATTTAAAATTCTTATTACCTATAAATCCACAAAATCCATCAAAAAAGTCATATATAAAAAACTATTTATATATAATTTAATAGAACTGAAGTCATACAAAAAAAAAAAAACTGTGTGTGTTGCCACATATCCACTACCAACTTTAAGATCAACCATTTTGGATTTTTCAGCTGGACACTCAAGAAATACTTTGGATGACTCTTGACATATGCTACATTTTAACCAATCTGTATTATCATGTCATATTACAATTTTGTCTAAAATCCATAAAAAACCAGAAAAATTGACAAAAGAACCAATTATCTGATTTTATTGAATATACCATGGTATTTCAGTTAATTTGTAATTTGCATACCGATTCATAACTTTTAAATTACAAATAGAAAATTTTGAGTTGGGATAAAACATTATGAGTTCTTGTTTATTACATTTGATGATTGTTGTGTCATTTTCTATTCTATTTTACAGACTAGAAAACAAATTTTCGCTGTGGTCAGTAAAATTAAACCAGAGATATATTTAGAAGAATATTTTATTTTATTACAGAGGCCTTATGAAATAAAATATTTGAGCCCAATATTAAGTCTTAATATAAAATATTTTTGTTAGTTTATTGTTGTTTGTTAGCAAAAAGTGTGATTTTGCATTTTTTGCTCTGGTCTGTAAATTGTATAACAATGTCAGAATTTTTTGGGCCCATATCTAAAACGACTTTTGTTATGATAATGAAGATCATACTTTTACCACAAAATGCACAATTTTGTGAAAAATACGTTGTTTTTTGCCCTCACTAATAGAGATACGTTCGTCTGTAAATTGTATAACAATGTCAGAATTTTTTGGGTCCATATCTAAAACGACTTTTGTTATGATAATGAAGATCATACTTTTACCACAAAATGCACAATTTTGTGAAAAATATGTTGTTTTTTGCCCTCACTAATAGAGATACGTTCGGGTCAGAATATTTCAAGAAGAAACAAGAAGCTTTAACCTTCTAATTGCTTTTGGAGCTTGTCCACCAACTACATATAAAACTTTGGGTAGCCCAGGAGTACGACTGCGTGTTCGTGGAGTCTGTAATGATAATCTTTGTGACCGTGGCAGTAAGTGATATTTCATGGCTTCAATTAAAAAGTCTTTACATGCAAAACTTTGCTTAATTAACGGCTCAGTTTCAACTCTATCAACCAAATAGTCCCGAGATAACAGAGGTAACCTAACATACTGCATAAGATCAGGTAAGAATTGATTTCGCATTAGAGGATTGTAATTCACCCAAGCAACCACAGATTCAAAAACCTGTAAATACAAGAAAAAAAACGATAGAGCTCATTCCTGTTAAAAAAAGATTGAGAATAGATTTTTTAAATTTGAATACTTTTGTTTTTACGGTAAATATAAATTAAGACATTTTCCATTTTAACACAAAACGTTTTTACTTAAATTTTCATCTAATTGCAATTAAATTTCCCGGATTTTAGAAGTTAATTTTTTCCAGATACACAATATTGTGATATGAAGTGAAATGTGTCTATAGTTATCTCAAAAAGTGAGCAGTACAAAACATGAAACCAAATGTTTCAGAGTTATCTGAAAGCGTGAAAATTACAAAAAATGAAATCAAATAAATGTTTCAAAGATATCTGAAAGCGTGAACTTTACAAAGCATGAAATCAAATAAATGTTTCACTAAACCGTAACTAAATCAAAAAATATTCATAAACTAATTTAACACCTTGTATTCTAAATAATCATTAGGGGAGACTTACAAATAAATATTTAAATAATAGATAAGATATTGAGAAATATTAATAAATAAGAGATTCAAAATCTTGAGCCTATATTGAATTTAGTACAGATAAACAAAAATATTTAAAGGACTCTATCTTAATTTCAAGAATGATTAACACCCACCTTTTCCTCTGAAGGAACTGTTAATCTATCACTAGCTATGAAATCTACCACTTGCCATCCTTCAAGTTGTAAGAATTCTTCGCTACCTACTACTTCCGTAAAGAATTGTTCAATAAATGAATGAGCTGCATTTACGAGATCCTTACAAAGGTGCATATCGGCAAAACGCATTATTCCAAGACAATTTGTTGGGTGTAGCTGGGCTTTTAGAAAATCGCAGCAAGCCATACGAACATCTGTTAACTGTAGCAGACTAGCAGCAGGAAGCAAAGTCTATAAAAGATATGTATTTCTTATAAGGAAGTCTACACCCACTTATTCCATTGCAGATTTTTGAATTTTATCATCTAGAAGTTTAGAGAACGGTGGATTTACAAGTTAAAAATTATCAGGAGGGGAAATGGTTCACATTTTTTTATTTGCTCAATAATTTATTAGCAATTTTTCAATAAACCTAATTCTAAGATTTTTATCCCTGTTCTATTTTAAAGCACTAAAAAAGACATTGCAAGAGTACATGAAAACCTTCAACTGTTACCTGATAAAAGCAAATGCATATCACAAGGGGTGATTCAGACAGCCTTTCTCACGTTTATCAATCTAGCACATGGCTTAAATGCAAGCAGTTGTTATAGCAACACCATCCCCCTTGTACAGGGGATATTTCATTCAAAGTTTTGATCAGCTATTTTCCTGCAAGAAAAATACTAGTCTCTCAACTGATGACCATGATTTCAAATTTAATAAATGAGAAAGGCACTCTGAGAAATGGGGGAAAAACTTGAGGATTATTCTAAATTATTGGTGATATTTGTATTTTATATTGTTGATGCGAGCAGGAACATGTTGGAATCACTAAGTGTAGGTGTTCCACAAAATGCATTTTCAATATTTTTGCTTTTGTATCAACAGCTTACAAAATGAAGAGTTTGTAACATAACTTTCTTATGTACATTTGTATTTATATCATCATTTCCCAATAAGTGCCCAAATTCAGAGAGCTGAAACTTTTCATACATATTGTCCTCATCAAGTTGAAAAAAAAAATTCCGAGAAAGGTCCTAGGGATGGCTGACACTTCAGATGGAAAAATGATAATATTAACTCATTAAAGCTCACACTTAAAATAAATGGTTAAAGAAATAAAAATGTTTTAGTACTAAAATGTGAAACAAATAAAATTCAGCAAAACTTCCAATGTGAGTGAGTTTGTATATTTAACGTGGTGGTTTTTAGAGTACTTAGAACTCCCATTTACACCTACAAAATTCGCTTAGCCAAACAACCAGACTAAATTGAGCTAGAGTTGTATTATGCAATGAGTTTTGCTCAAAAACTCAGAGATAACATTGAAAATAAATTTCCACTAGAAATGTGAGTCGAACTCGTAAATTTTTGCTCCCTAGTCAAATGTCCTACATATAGATATTTTTCTACTTTCAACAGTTCGCAGTCCACTTCATGCAATTTATAAAAAAGTTAATCATACCTTCAACAAATGGACAGTTATTTTAAATCTAAGGATCAGCAAGGAAAAAAAAAACCAAAAAGCAGAATCGTAAGGAAATTTAAAAGCCCTACAGGTGAGAGCCAAATATTCTGTCATAATTATTCTGAGAAGTATATTTAAATTTCACTGAGTTATTTGTTATCGGCCGGGATACGGTTTGACAGATAATAAATTGTTTATATTTATACATA
>JAUZNK010087005.1:2313-12781 GCA_035046665.1 Euphysa ruthae | reverse complement strand
TATTTGTGTGTGTATGTGTTTATTTTCAGTGAATACATTACATTAGGTAAAATAATTTACTTAAATACGCTTTCCATGGTTAGATAAAAAATTTATTTTTATGTACATTTTTTGAACGCTAAACGTGGAAAATACTAATTTGGCATATGGTGCGAACAGTTTACTCAGCTAAGGGATATTTCTTAACCTTAAGTGACAAGTTTCCTATTTTGTGGCTCCGCAATAAATAGACACAGTTCCTATATTACCGTAAGTTGGCATTATGAAGATCATCCAGCTTTGAAATTTTGCTCCAGCACTTCATAAAATGCCTAGATTTGACTGGGATAGAATAAAAAAACTCTTATGATGATTTTTAACACTTGGTATTTAATTTAACAAGAAGGCCTTTCTCCTAACACAACACTTTATTTATTTTGTATTGTAGAAACAATCTTTCAGCAGTTATTTAACTTTTTTTTTTAGATTTTTAATGGAAGTGGGTCGACACAACTATGTCACACCAACATCGTACCTTGAACTCATCAGCTCTTTAAAAAGTCTGCTTGGTCAGAAACGAGATGAAGTAAGTGCCACATGTTTATGTTGTTGTACTTAACTGTCAGGGGTAATGAATTGGTACATGCTTCTGCTCTTGTCTCTAACTGTCAGGGGTAATGAATTACAACATACTTCTTTTGTTGTATCTAACTGTCAGGGGTAATGAATTATTACATGCTTCTGCTCTTGTCTCTAACTGTCAGGGGTAATGAATTACAACATACTTCTGTTGTCGTATCTAACTGTCAGGGGTAATGAATTACTACATGCTTCTGTTGTTGTCTTTAACTTTCAGAAATAATGACTTACTACAGGGAATACTGATGCTATGTTTTATAAGTCTAGCAGCCTTTTGAAAATATGACAACCATTTAGCATGGGGCATTGGTTAATTTTCATATTTTTATTTTTACTTTTTAATTTTCCCCAGTCTTCTAATATTTTTATATGAAATTTATACATATGATTTAATGAAAATGCATATCTTTATATATCTATATCATTTTAATTTGAGTTTAATTAAAGATTTTGTGGTTTTACCTTAGTTGTGTGATGTCTTAGGTATATGACCCCTAACAAAAATTTATAAAGCATTTTGCATAACTTTTTTCAAGCATTTGTTTTTGTAAATGCACTATTTTGGAGCATTTCGCATAGTCAAGGAAAATTTTTATTCTCGCAAGAACTTTTCAATCATAGATCTTTTAGGTTTTATAAGGAAATATTTTTTTCAGTCACTAAGATTTTCTTGGTTTTGAGTTTTCTAGCCTAAGAAAATTAGGCCGCTCAAAGTTTCTCATTTCATCCATTTAGCTTCTGATCTATAAGAAATTATCGATTTTAAAGAAACAATTATTTTAAGATCTCATATAAGAAATGACTTTTTTGAATAAACACAAATCAAGAAGAAACCCCATCCCCCAGAATAGTCAATTTAATATCCCAAGTACATATGTTTTTATGATAATATATAGTCATCAAATGAGTTTCTATTTTTTTTAATAAACCCGTGTCTCAATTAAAGGGCTTCTTTTAAATAAACGCTAACCCGTGTTTCAATTAAAGGGCTTCTTTCAAATAAACACCGTCTAATCAAAGTTATCAAAATTTATCTATAAAAGTTTTATAGTATTGTTAATTAGTCTAGGCGTTGTTTGCTATCTTTTTAACTTAAGATATAAATTTTGGACTTTTGAATAAATTTTGATACACAATTTTCCCTACAGAAAGCAACTGTTCTATTACATTTTCTTAATTCTCTTTTTACAGCCATTATAGTTTTAGCATAATGTCTTCAGATTGAAACCTTTCAATAGAAATTATACAAAAAAAAGTTTATAGATATCTTATTAAAGTGGTTTTCATTAAAGGTATTATATTAGCGTATCTGTAAATGAGTATGTTTATTCCGTTATTTTGACATGATAATAAATATTTGTAGAATTCATATTTTTGACCTGTAGTTTTACTATTTGATCACAATTTCATACTTTTTTTCAGCAAATTAATTGATTCTAAATACTTTCAGGTATAATTTGCTTCAATTAAATTTTTCAATCCAATAAATTTATTTACGGCTGCATTCGAGTCGTTTGAGACGTAGCTGTATACGATTATTATAGAATAAAACAATTATTGTAAAATATTCGTAAATACTAAGATAATCCAACGAAGCTTTTACACAGTAAATTATTTTTCTATAACATATGAACATTTCTCATTGGATGGATGGATATTATACCAACTTATGTTTTAGGATATTGCATCAGCATTTGCATATATTTTGTGAATTTCTCACCATAGCCATCATGCATATTTTTACGATAAAGTTGTCATTTATAATTTAAAGCATTATTTTTAGGTTCTTCGTAACAAAACAAGATATGAGGGTGGTCTTGAAAAACTTGCTTTTGCTTCTTCACAGGTAGCACTCCTGTTTATTTTATAGAGCAGCGTAACTTAACAGTTGAATAACTTTTATTTATTTAACCATTTCAGTTATTTCCTTTCATTGATCTTCATTGTGAGGTGAAAACATTATCATGGAAAGTATTTACAAGAAATATTTTATGAACTTATGTTTTTACATAGCTGTTGGATGTTCAGGAAGAATTTTGTTTTGTCAAGTTTTGTGGTATTTTGGTGATAATGAGAAATGTTTTTATTTTTTCAACCTTTTAATTTGAGTTTTTTATTTTTCATAAATAAATTCGCTAAAATTTATTTCTTTACCATTCAAAGAACTTATTTTTCCATTCATTTGATAAAAATAGTATGATTTCATTCATCTGTTCTTCACCAAATTTTTTTGAATAATATCTAAGAATAATATTGAGATGTAGTTTATTTAGGTTTCTGAAATGCAAGTTGAATTGGAAGAACTCCAACCTAAGTTAGTTGTTGCATCTGAAGAAAATGAAAAGATTATGAAGGTAATGTTTTATTTGTTTTAGAGCAAATGGGCTATATTAATTAAGTCACACTAGTCACACTGAAAAAATATTTATTCAATACCTTCCTTTAGACCACTCCTTCCCTACTTTCCTTATTTTGCATGTTTATCACTTTTATAAGTGATTGAATATCATTTCTGCATTAGTTTTTTTGGGGTTGTAAGTGTAATTAAGTTGTCCATAATATTATTAAGATTGACTTTGACCAGAATATCAATTTGAGGTTCAAACTTAACTAATTTAGTAAAAAGATTTCTTTAAAAGATTAAAGTTAATCAAAGAATGAAGAAAGATTTTGCAAACTGAATTGGTTGAACTCTGCTCCTTAATGGTTATTTTTAACACCATGAAGTTCTTATGAAAATCATCAAATTATGTATCTGATTTTAAGAACTTCTTGTCTATTATTGAAGTCATTTTAGTATTACAGAATTTTCAAAATTTCCAGTCAATGCATTTAAAATTTACTTCATATAATTGTTTGTTTTTGCTATATCAGCTATTACCTGTTTAACCTAACCTGATACCAAAAAGTCTATTATAAATTTATGAGTCCAATTACAAAACTTTAGGTTAATCAGGAAAACTTGTGCGTAAGGAAATCCAGGTTGTACAAAATTCCTTGATCTAAACTCACCTAGATGATAATTGCAGCAAATTTTTAAGTAGCACGATTTGAATCTAAAAGAACTTTTTTTTTAATGCTATTGTTTCTAAGAAGTTTTTAAGGCCATGTAAATGAGTGGCGTGAAGTGTGGTTATTTCTTGAATAATACTGAAGTTGATATTTAAATACACTGTTAATGCTTTTAGATTATTGAAAAAGAATCTGCTATTGCATCTGAACAACGTGAAATCGTAAGAGAAGACGAAGCTGTTGCTAATCAACAAGCAGGTGAATCTCAAGCTTTAAAAGATGAATGTGAGGCTGATCTAGCTGAAGCCATACCTGCACTCGAAGCTGCTATCCAGGCTCTGAACACATTAAAGGTATTTTTAATAATTTTTTAATGATGGTAAATAAGCATACCACATTAACATTCAATAATGCATTTAATTCCAACCTATTTGCGATAAAAATTTTTATTTTTTAATTAATTAAATATTAATAACACAAAAATCTTTTGAACAAAATGTGTTTAGCTTATAAATTTCTAAATTTTTTCCCCTGTGAATATGTTTATTAGGGTTTAGAAAATCTAGAAGAATATGAAAAAAAAATTTTTTTTATGATCTTTCTAAAAACTTTACCCAAAGCTCCTTAAATAATGAAAATTTTCTTTAACTAAGGCTTTCAAAAATTGCTCCAAGAATTTCAAAAAAGAATTTTCTTTTTACAAACCATTGTATTTCTGATGCAAGTTTTATTTACATAGCCTGCAGATATCACTATTGTAAAGTCGATGAAGAACCCTCCCCCTGGTGTAAAATTGGTGATGTCAGCAATATGTGTTATGAAAGATATAAAACCTGATAAAATCAATGATCCATCAGGTTCAGGGAAAAAGATACCAGATTTCTGGGGACCTTCACAAAAGCTTCTTGGTGATATGAACTTTCTGAATTCACTGAAAGAATATGATAAAGATAATATCCCAGTAATTTTTTACTTTAGAAATATATTTTTTGTACAAAGCATAATTTCTGTAACTTGAAATTTTGAGTCGAAATCTCAAACAACTCCAGGTTAAAAATTTCTTCTTAACCCTTGTGGTGTAAACGTTTTTTTACTTTAACCAACCTAAGACTAGGCATTTTTTCAGATAAAATGAGGAAAATTACATATCTTAAAAACTGATTTTAACTTAGACATTTGAATGAGCTTTCATTTGAATTCAATTTTTTTTTTCACTCAAACAATGACTTTGCTAAAATAGCAACAAAATCACAATAAACGAAAGAAGTATATAATACTATATTACATAAGTTTTAGTAACAGGTACTTTAATTTGAAATAAATTCATAAAGCAGAAAAACACTTACAAATGCTCATAGTAGGTACTTTGGAAAAATCGAAAAAAATGTAAATATAGCAAACTGCGTTTGCCATATTTGCTTGATAAAATTACCAAACTTAAACTACTATCTTTAATAATCTACAAATTTGTCAAATTTGTCAATCATTAAAGAAAGTTTTAAAATGGCCACAGTTACTATTCATAGTTAACTATGTAAAGAAACAACAAATGAATTAGTAGCTTATTCTTTGAAATGACGGGAATTGCATAAAAAACAATTTGCTTTCCTTCATTTGGCTGGAACTGCACCACAAATGTTAAGAAAATTTTGTGAACCTATTTTTGTTTTTATTTAAAGACTTCTTATTCCGATAAATGTAAACCAATTCTTTTTACACACGTTCGTTAAATGTTTTTACACACATAAATTAATTATTTTTACATGCATAGTTAATGCAAGAAATAAAAAAGTTTAAAGCAAAATTTATAAATAGTTTAAAAAATTTATTTTCTTTTGAAATAATGAGCTAAAATTTGTATAATGTTCATATCAACTCAATGGTGATAAATTATCTAATTGTTAACCCTTAGGTGGGTGCTAACACAGTTAGTGATGTGACTAATGGGTTGATACAATAACTTTTTTTTTTTATTAGGTCCATATAATGAAAAAGATTCGAACAGAATATTGCACGAATCCTGAGTTTGATCCAGTAAAAGTGCGATCTGCTTCATCTGCAGCTGAAGGTCTTTGCAAATGGGTTCAATCAATGGAAATATATGACCGCGTCGCTAAGGTAATAATTTCAATTTAATTCAAAACCAATTTGTATGTCTATATATATAGATATTATATATATCCCCTCTTTCCCATCCCCTCCCCCTTCCTAGCCAGGGCAGCCCAACCAATGGTGGGCTGCACAGAGAAAATTTTCAAATTAACATTTCTCCAGATCACCTCTAACGGCCAATACAAGCAATTATTTTTCTTGCTTTGAAACATCAATGAAAATCACATTTTCTGCAACCAATAAAACTACAAGTATTGAAACGATAACTTATATGTTTTTTTTAGTTGAAGGTTCAGTAGTAAGCACCCTACTTCATCCAAAATAATGGTTGTCTGGCCGAGTGGTTAAGACTTTAGTTTTTGTCACTGAAGTGCGAATTTGATCCCTTTTAGAGACCAATGATTCTTTACCATAACCTCAAATGAGACCTCTAAGTACACCAGAACCAAACCCATAGGCCCTCATATAAAAAGTAGATTAAAGCTGTTTTTTGGCCTCATATTATAAATACAAATACGTTGGAATACGTAACCTAACCTAACCTAAAATAATGTTTTATAATTTCAAATTAATTTGAAATAGGTAAATAATACATATTAAACGTTAGAGAGCTTAACTCTTCTAGTTTTACATAGCTTTATAATGTTGAAAAAATTATTTCATTTTTCCTTTAACAATCATCGAAAAACGGTCAAGGAATATAAACTATAACGATCAAGGAATAGAAACTATAATGCCAGTGCTGTTTAAAATTACCACTGGCGGAAGAGTATCAATGCATATCAAAGATTCGATTAACTTTAAGCGTCACACAGTCTTTGAACAACATCTTGAAAGTATATATGTTGAAATATTCCTCAAAAATGCTAAAAGTTTTCTGGTAACAACAATGTATCGACCTCCAGAAGGGTCTTTATATCTACAGAATTATTTTAACAATGATCTTAACAACATAATGACGTCTGCTTCAAGTTCCAACAAAGAGATTCTACTGCTTGGAGACTTAAATTTTAATTATTAGATTTACAAAAAAAAAATCGATATTCAACTTATTTGGTTTTAAACAGCTGATAACCTCTCCTACTCGAGTATAATTCTTCAACACTAATTGATGTTGTTTTATCTAACACACCAAGTCATATCTACACTATATACTGATTTCCATTGTCATTAAGTGATTATGATTGGTTGATTGCATGCAAAAAGTTCATAATACCAAATATAGACCCAGAACTATTCTGTGTCATAGCTATAAATCATAATGTCCCAACAATCTTAACAATGAAATCTCAAACATTGACTGGGTACCTTTCTATCAATCAAGAACATATCTTTGAACTTATTCAACTCAAGTGTAAAGTCTTGTTTCGTCAAACATGCACCAATGACAAACAAACGCATTAAAGGAAAACTGTCGCAATGGATTACAGATGATCTAAAAGTGGACATGGCTAACCGCGATAATCAGCAAGAAAGTCTAACAATCCAGATACAAGGTCTTTACAAAAAACTTTTTAATACCTGTAATAGCAAAATGAAATTCTGCAAACAAAAATAAAACCATAGTATACTTCAAGAGAACTCAGAAAATCCTAAAAAGTTCTGGAAAGCTGTAAAGGATGTATTTCCAACAAAAGTGTTTTCACCAACAACAACCATTTTGAATGTTGAACAACAAAGTGCAAAGTATCAAAGTTCTCAAGTTATTTTAGTAAAGCATTAGCCTCATTAAAAGAAATGTTCTATCCATTATCCAACTTAACCTGGAATAAACCATTGACGTTTATAAGGTGAACAGAAAAGGTGTTTAAATTTTCCTACATTACAAAGATCTTTGTAGAAAAACAATTATGATCTCTAAAATAAAAAAAGCAACCGGTTTAAATGGGTTACCTGCCTTGTTGCTAAGAGACTGTGCCTCCTCAATTTGCGGACCAATTACGATAAAATTCAAAAAGATCCCTTGCATCTGGAAAACGTCACGAATTACCCTAATTTTCAAATCTGGCACGAATGATGACCCAGGGAATTATCCCCCAACATCAATACTACCAATTCCCTCCAATACTGGAAAAGGCTGTACACAAACAACTTAAGTTATTATCTTGAATAGAAGTGTCTACTGACCGATTCACAATTCATATTCAGAAAACGTAGATCTGGCAAGCTTTGAGCAACGCTTCTTACTCATAATATCAGACTTTTTGTAGATAAAGGGAAAGTGGTCGGAAGCATGTTTATAGATCTGACAAAAGCATTCGACACAGTAAATCACAGTATCCTTCTCAATAAACTTCAATCAAACGGAATAAACGGAGATGAATTTGATTGGTTTACTGACTACCTTTTTCATAGAGAACAGTTAATTAAAATCAATACAATTAGATCAAAGCCAACAGCTGTAAAATGTGGTGTGCCACAAGGATCGATTTTGGGTCCAATTTTGTTCATAGTTTTTATTAACAACCTTTGAATGTTTGAACTGTGATCGAAAAACAACTCATTTTTGGTCTAGGAACTGTCTCAAAATATTTTTACAAAAATGAGTTATTAGTTAAACTTAAGAAGGTAAAGCCAAAAGTATTTTGTTTGGTACGAGTAAACGTTTGTCAAAGTTCAAAAACAATTTTAAAAACAATTTTACAAGTTTATTTCAACGACGTGGTTATACAAAATATTGATAATAAAAGTACTTGGGAATATATTAGACAATTGTTTGAACCTAAATTTCAAGGCTGCTTATTGAAAAGCTAGTAGCAGATATCGCCTGTTATAAAGAATTCAATCATACTTAATAAACCAAATTGCAAAGTCGATATACACATCAATGATCATACCTATACTTACATACAGCGGAACTTTACACCTAAATTACAGAGCTACTCAACAAAAGAGGATTTATTCGATTGAAAACAGAGCAAGGTTAATAATAACTCGCAAGATACCATTACCATCAATTTGCAATCTGATAAAAGTTGATGCTTGCAAAAGCTGTTCACAGATGTATTGATGACAATATTTGCAGCAATTCCAAATCATATTTTAAACTAAGATTAGATACAATCTTAACTCACAAAAGCTGTTTCATGCTGGAAAGTAAAACTAAACTATGCAAAGAAAAGTTTTTGTTACACTGGTGCTAAATTATACAGCGATCTAACGTTAAACATCAGACAAACCACCAGTTATTCCACCTTTTCAAGTCTCTTAAAAGAATATAGTTTTTAGATTATTTTTTCATTTTAACACAGTTTTAATCTCTTTTTTTTTTTTTTTTTTTTTCTCTTTTTTTTTTTTAACAGGGCAAACGTTGATAGCAGTATTTATATTACTGAAGTTTTTTATCATCTATAAATATTTTTAATAATAATAAAAAGCATGTATTTATTTCTCTCAGAATCCCCTTGTACAGATACGCATTATTTTATACAGAAATTTAAAGCACGCTATGAGAGCTTAGTGTGGTACAAACAGCAGTATTGTTCTAAACATGTTGAAAACATATTATGATTGGTGCTAAATAATTATGTAATTTATGCAAGAATATGCTTTGAAGTTCGGTTATATTTTACAATGTTGAAGAGCGAGGGAATGTAATATAATTAAAAGACTAGCGTATATAAAACGTTTCTTCAAAGCAGAGATATACAAGTAAACCTTTACTATACAATTTAAAAACATAGCTCTATAACAGACACACATAAATAAGGTCAGCCTAAATGAAAATAGATCAGTTTCATTGACAAATTCTTCAGGGGAAAGTACATTGTTGATATTTCCCTGACATGAATGAGTCTACGTTTTCTTAGATGTAGGTTAAGATTTTGAAATGGACACCAAAACTTTGTCCTTGTAAAATGTAGCGACTTGGTTATAACTAAATGCAACCATATCTTAACGTTTTATTAATTTATTTGTTAACTTATTAGATATTAAAAATGCGTTGTATTTATTGTTATAGGATATTGTAACACTTATTTAACATTTAATTTTAATTTTTATTTTTTATAATGAGTTCATAATTATGTATAATATAGTTAACAAGAATTTGAAACTAAATATAAATTTTAACCCATGTAAAAAATTAGTAAATAAATAAAATAAATTGGCTACGTTTTTTGTCAATTTACATAAAGATTATGATTTTGTTTGTTTTTAAAGATTTGCAATAAACTTTCGAGTTGTAAAAAGAAGATATGATGTTTATTGATGCGAGTTACTGTTTTTAATGTTTTTGCTTCAAATTGTTTTTGAATAGCAGGTTTTCTTTTGTTTTATTTATTTTTCAGAAATGAAATAAATAAATATAAACAGAAAGAAAAAAAAACACGCAATAAAAGAGAGTTAGTTAGCATTAGTTTTGCATAGATTTTGGAAATTAATTTGTAATTAATGTGATTGTAATTATTGTAATTAATTTAAGTTTTTTTTTTCTTATTCTTGGCAATTGGGAAAGTCCCTCGATTGGGAATTCTTTGCATAACAGACTAAATAGAGCCTAGTTAACACCTTGGAATGGTCATAGTGACTGATCCTCATTAACGTTTTTAATAAATACTAATTGACGGATAAAGACTCTGTCCTTTCGTTAACTGTATAAACATAAATATGCGGTAATATAAATTTTTACTGTATATACTAATAACAAAAAGTGATCTATGTTGTGAAGATAAAATTTATATTAATCATAAAGTTAAAACATTTCACGGCTATATTTCGATTTTAG
>JAUZNK010086983.1:0-12782 GCA_035046665.1 Euphysa ruthae | reverse complement strand
TCAGATTAACTAAAAAAAATTTCCTAGCCAAATTAAACATATTTTTTTGGAAAACACTATATAATGGCAAGATACTTACATTTGATTCTCCAGAAATAAACAAATAATAAGAATCCCACGATATCCATGGTTGTTTATTATCCAGCCGATAAAATTCAAATGAATACAAAAGAAAGTTTCTTAGCTTTCAAACTTACAGCAAGAGCCTGTTATTAAATACAATTGTGATAGGAACTTTTCAATTCAGTTTCCATTCTATAAAAAACCCTTAAGCTTTTACCTCAAGTAAGAAATTCCACACCTTATTTTAACGTTGCTAAAGTAACTTTACACATTGTCTATTACACATAATAAAATCCCATTAACAGCCTGAATCACGAAAATGGAAAGCAATGAAATATTTCATTAAGCTTTATTACAGTGCTGTGTTAACCACGATTAACTTTAATAAGATTTCATCTTAGATGACGATGAAGTTAATCCGGTATTCCAAATCTAATGGTCTAACAGTATACTTTCAGATCATGAATTGCTCTATTGCAGCTGTTATATCCAATCAGCTGTAATATCTTATGTCCAATCAACAGTAAGATTACAGCTCTTATACCCAATCAGTTATAAGGCTGTGGGACAAAGGAATCACAGTAGCATGAAATTCAAAATTCTAGCTCGAAACTCGTTTTTACGACTTTTCGCGATAAAAAATATGGCTGTAAAAATAAACTCAATGGTAATTTTGATAAAAAGATTTTTTATACGAACCAGTAAATCTCTTTAGAAGTAATTTTTCCTGATAAGTGATTGCTCAAAGTTTAGTACTTGTTTTCATATAGTCCGATTTTAGGAATAAATGAAATTTACGGAAGTTTATTTTATTTTAAAACTTTTTAAGTAGGGAGAATGTCAATTCAGTTTTATTAAGTAAACCAAAAAATTTGAATTATATATTAGACATTATAATTTACAACTTTAACTACAGTATGAATGAAATATTGCTGTCTTCCTATAACTTTTTGTATCCGCGCGATAAAATCTTTGTTTGGTATGAACAGACCTTTGATTAGAATGATGAGATGCGTCCGTACAAATATTGACTGCAAATACAAATGTTCACTCCTTAAAAATTTTTGCGAGTTAAAAAAGTTGCCATTGTCTATCTGATATCGTGATCAAAATATCGGTGAGTACTAATGCTTTGGTAGCCTTATTCCTATTGATTATATATATTAAAAATGTAAAGATATCGAGAAAACAACGTTTCCTGCAGGAAAATCTGGTTTCCGACCATTACTTTTAATACGCCTGACGTATTATAATATTGCTTTGCGTGTTTTTATTAAACCATTCGATGGTTTGGTTATGTTTTTTGAATTTTATTTTGAGTACGTTTGTTAAAACTTCAATGTAGTAAGTAGCGTTTTTTTTTTTTTTTTTTTTTATGTTTTAAAGTATGTGAAATAAACCTCTCAATACAAATAAAAGGTATATATAATATTATAATATATAATTTGTAATCTAAATTTAAAATCATTAACTTTTGCTGATGTTTATTAGAACTGCGCATTGATCCATAAATTTATCTCGAATGAAATTTTAAAATTGTATTATTTTTTAAAAATAAAGTAAAAGAAAGTTTTGTTAAAAAGGTAATATATTGAGCTAATATTAAAGCAAGTTATTTAAATGAATAGTGGTGTTGCCATAAAAGCTATAGTACTAAATGATGTTTTACGAAAATTCGTTAACACGCAAAAAAAGTTTCAAATGTACTTTAGCATTTATATTAGAGGTTTCATATTTACCAGTTGTGATTTATTTAAATTCAGAAAAACCCCATTGATTCTTTTTATTACACCAAATTTACGGTTAATACCTTAGTTATGTTTATTTGATCAGTCTGTATTAATATAAGGTTATGTTACGTATTCCAACGTATTTGTATTTTTAAAGCGAGGTAAACAAATAACTTCGAAGTAATTTTTATAAAAAGGCACATTGGTGTGCTTCTAGTGTACTTGGAGCTTCCATTAGAGCTTAAAGTAAAGAACACCATTGGTCTCTTAGGGGGATTGAACTCGCGCCTCCGTGACAGAAACGTCTTAACCTTTCGACCAGACAACCATTATGAACAAACCTTACAGCTTTTTATAATCTTTGCATAATGGTTATTCCCTTAAAAGATGTTAGCCTTGCTTACACAAGCATAAACTATACAGTGACTGCACTGAAAGCAGTTACCTACATTATATGTAGTAATTACGCTATACGTAGCAAAAGCATTATATGTAGTAACTGAAATCGATGTAGCAACAGCACTATATGTAGTAACTGCACTATATGTATCAACTGCACGATATATTAACTACACTATATGTAGCAATTACACTATATCTACAACCAAGGCCATATTATATAAGACTCTTATCAAATTTTAGCATAAATTCACATTTGGCGCATGTTGTAAAAGTGATTTTTTTTTGACAAAAACCGCAAAATTGATAAAATACCCAAATGAGTACGGCGTTTTTCACTTTTATTCCTGATATCCAGTCGGAAAAAATTACTTTTTTTTTTTTTTTTTTTATTTTTAAGTTTTGTTCTAAGTTTGTTCTATGTCTATTAAGCAAAAGATAAACCTAAAGTTGAATATACTATGGGCGGTGTATCCATATTTTTAACTACATGTGGTATTTTTTTTTCAATTAATAAGGTATCTTAATGGCGTATAAGTCTCAATAATTTTCTTTTTATATAGATACAGGACGAGGCCAGACATACACCACCTAAATCCTGCTATAATATGCTGCCCAAAATTAGATGGTGGTTTCACTGTAAGCGCAGTCATCAAGTGGGCTCGAACCACATACCTTTTCACTACGGTCTCCGTAGTTCGGCTCCTTAGACAACTGCGAAACGGTCCACAAAGTTAGTGGCCTAAAAGCTAGGTATGAGAATTTTTGGCAAGGAGCCAAAAAAATAAAAATATACCAGTTTGGTCAAACCAAAGAGAAAGTAGATATGAGTAATGCCAAATGGGTATCACTAGTTAGGATTTACCTTAAACTATATTACATGACTGATATATGCTAGTCTACAGCTTGAAACAATTATATCGATAATATTTGCACTATAGTCAAGATGATTAATATGCACAAAAAAACTGGCATTACAAACTGAATCGACCCTCAAGCCAGCTTGATTATAAGTGATTCAAAGCCTATAATTTAATCAATGTTTATGGAAGTTAAGTTTGACAGGGCTTTAAAATTGTTTACACAAAATCGATGAGTCCACAATAAAAAACTTCTGTCGGCAGAAATACGAGCATAGTTTGACTGTAGTTTTCATGCAAGGGGTTGCATGACAAAGAACCTGATATTCTTATATTTTAATATTATTATCTTGATAACAAGGTTGTTATTATCATTTGTTAATTATATTTATTTATTTTATTATTATATTGTTATTATCTTGATAACAAGGTGGAGTATAATTTTCTTACTGAAATGTCCTTTTACCATCCTTTATAAAATTTAATTTATTTTATACTTTCCTAGTTATTTTTTATAATAAAATATATTACAAATACGAACAAAGAGATTCTGCCCAATCACGAACAGAGCTGGATTATTCAAATATTAAAAATACAAAAAATAATAATGAGATAATGAGATAATTTCTGCCACAAGGCTAAGAAAAGCTAATGTTTAAAAAAGTCGTTAATAATATTGGCATAATATTCAAAACACTTGAAAGATTAAAAAAAAAAATCTAAATAAAAACATTTAAAACTTATGACCAAATATGGTCATAAAATATCAGTTTTCAGATATTAACTTTTTTTCAGTAGTTAGTTATATTTAAAATATTTTCCTTTCATATTTTCTCGTTATATGTCAAATATAAAGACTTCTTTCCTGAATCTATGAGATATATGCGAAACTGTGGTATAGTATTTAAATCTATTAAGTAATTCAAACAGAATAATTATTTATGCAAAATCAACAACATACCAAAGGATGGGCCATAATTAATTAAGAAATTCCAAAAACACAAATTTTATAGCTAATCATAATTATTATTTTAAGTAAGATTATTTTCCACATAATATGAGTTATAACTTAACTGAAAGCAAAGTACGTAAAAAGCAAGCACCATTTGACAAAATCTATTTCAATTTTTAACAAAATATTAAGCATACGCTCTTGTAGTTTTTCATGATGAATAACTACCAAAAATTTCTTAAAATTTGTTTAGAATATATACTTTATTTGAAAATTTTTGGAAAAAAGAAAAGAATATTGAAAAGTTTCTCGAATGAATATCAAGCACTAATTTTTTTTCTAATTCTTTCAGTCTAAAAAAAAAAATTATACTGACATACTTTTTAAAAAAGACAAAAAAGGTACAATTGATTTGAAATTCATAAAAAATCCTTCTTTTGTTCAAATAAATTAAATTCTGGCTACTCCATGCAACTATTATTAGTTTAGATATCCTAACACCCAATGATAGCGTGGATAGGTTTACTTGTATTTTGAATATGAGTGAGATACATTCATACCCAAAAAGTGCTTCGCTTTTTTATTGGAGGATCATTCGATCAAATAAATGTGTTTACTCATAAGTACATTGTGTACACTGTGTTCAGAGTATATGAAAACCAAACCTAACACCTTTTCATAAACATAAATAATATTTTAAACAGCACTCTTTGAGTTAAAAACATGAAATATTTCTATAAAGCATATGAAAAAGCAAATTTTTTATCTTTACAATTTTGGTTAATATGTTTACCGGAGATAAAAATAATAACTTAGATAAACAACAAAAATCTACGAAAGTGAAGACTATACCAATTTATTTGTCTTATAAAAAAAAAAAATAGATTGGCTTAAATAAAATTAAGTCTCAGTCGTTATTTGAACTAAGGTCAAAATATAAATCGTTTTATTTTGTATTTATTATTTACTAAGATAGCTTAAGAATTCTAACCTGCTTTTTATTTTACATTTCAAGAAACAACATAGCCTTTTCACACTAAATAAATATATATTGTATCTAAATAAATACAAACACAAATTAGTTATCTAGATGGTTTTTTGAGAATATTTGTAAACTCCTTCTGTAGAGTCGTTACTGTAAATATTTTGTCGTTATGACTAATAAAGGTTTTGTGATTAATTTTGCAACTTCAATTCGAGTAAGAAAAGATCTGTGAAAAATATTCATGTTACCTGCAATTACAATCGCATTTTTTATCACTCTTCTAGCCCTCCGTAGTCAGGTCAGCAATTGAAAATTATTCTTCCTTTATCGAGATTTTCGAATGAAAACGGTTACATTATTGAAGGCTTGAGACCAAATTCCTCGTTATATCACATCTCATTTTGGATAAAAAATCAAATGAATAAACAAAAAAAAAAAAAAAAAAAAAAAAAAAAAATACAAAAAATTCTAATGTAAAATCATTTTATCTCACAAGAACTGTTTTCAATGATTTAATACTACACGCTCGCACTGGTCATCATATTTTCAAAAAAATTCAACAGTAGCTGTTCAAAATATCGAAAAAATCGGTGTGGCAGTTGCCATGACAATTCCAAACTGGACTAAAAAGAAAGTATTACTCACGCCTTTAAAAAAAAAAAAAAAAAAAAATATATATATATATATAATTAATATATATAATTTATTGCCCTATTATTTATTCATATTTATAATTCTTCCTAGGGTAATTAGGGAAATGGAATTGTTATACATACAAACTTTTGTCAAGTTCCATTGATTAAAATTTATTAAAAAAAAAAAAAAAATAAAATGATGACCTTCCTTGAATAGGAAGGAGCATTTTTTTATAAAAGAAAATTAGTGTACCTTATCTTTTAAAGGACACTGCAATATTATATATTGTAACTTTAAAAGAGGTGGCAAAATATTTATCACACAGCTGCAATATACCTTTGTCAATTGAAAATTTGTTTTTTAACACCAGGATTTTTCTAATAATTGTGTTCTTGTAGCTTTTCATTTTGAAGAAATATCACAGCAATCAAGAAATTTAAAACAAGATGATCAGAAACGAGAGTTTAATTAAAGTGCTGCGTTGGTTTCAATTAAAAATCACATTTTCATGGACAAATTCCCCGTTTTAGATGCGAAATGGAATATGAAGCATGTATGATAGAACCACTGGGCAAATTGAATGATCAATTAAAGCTAATTGAACAATATAAGCCTAATCCAGATAAATATACACAGTAGGTGCAATAAAATAAACAAGCCCCAATGATCATTCCAAATGTAGGTTAGTCAATACTTGATATAAACAAACAAAAAAATGTAAATCAACCAGACAATTGATTAAATACTGTCGGAATAAAAATCATTTGTTAATCGTCATTAGCTAATTACCAACAAAGCACACCTCACTTTTTGCAGTACCCAATTGTTTTTATATGGAACTTCTGCTTTATGAAATGTAATATTAGACTTGAAAAAAATGAAACTTTATTGTATAAGATGAGTTGCTAATCAATTAACTACAATTTCTATAAACAAATTATTCGTTTAAGAATCAACGAGCATAATAATAATTTTATGGCAGAACTCTCATACCAACTTTTTGTTCAATAATTCTACCTGATTTTCAAAAGAAATAACTTCTAACTTCTCTTATAGACAAAGCGTATTTTACGAAGTATGGGTCAAAACAAAAACCTTTTCATGAAAAAGTTATATTCAACCGAATTCAAAATTGCAGAAGTAAAGTCAAGAAACTGAAAGTGACTAATAAACAGATACCTACTTAAAATATAAATAAAATTGTTATTTTTTTTAGACAGTTCTTTTACTAATTAAAAGTAATAAAAATAACTAGATGATTTTTAAGTGCTCATAAGTAACTAAAAAAGCTCGTTAACTTGCATCAACGATGTACCGATTAAAGCATCTGATCTTAGCAGAATGCAGACTGACAAAATATTGATTTTTTTGACTTCTACTTCTGTCGCAAAGGAGCTATAAATTACCTAAGCTGCTTAAACAAAAACAAGCTATTTGCATTAAAAAAAATGAAAGCATAATTCTTTGATAAACCATATAGCAAAACCAAAGCATTAATTTTAGTGATGTCATCATATCGACATAAACCTAATCAACCAAAAAAACTAAAAAAGAAGTTGAACATAAAAGTTGTTTCTCGGAAAAAATTTTATATGGCAAAAAATAAAAAGATTGACCATTAGTTGTAATTATTATAAAAAAATGACCGGTAGTTGTCATTATTATAAAAGATTGACTGGTAGTTGTCATTATTATAAAAGATTGACTGGTAGTTGTCATTATTATAAAAGATTGACTGGTAGTTGTCAATATTATAAAAGATTGACTGGTAGTTGTCATTATTATAAAATGGACCATTCTAATCAAAGTATAAAAAATTTTAAATAGGCTTAAAGGCTTTAGAGATATATTATGTGATTAAATACCATTATATAACTAAACAAATAGTTTTCAAGAGAAAAACTAATCAAATAAAAGTATGGAATTTTAGAAAATAATACAGTAGCACCCAACTGGCTTCCTAATCTTATCAGATATGATAAACTAACAGCATCACCAAAACCTCAGTTTATAAATATAATAGGTTTAAAAATGATTAAGAACCATTGTGCTTGCATCATCATATTGAGATTAAACTTCATATCTCACACAAATCCAATAATTTCCTTAATGATTCTATAAATCAATTCAACATTAGTATTTACAGAATAGCAGAATTAGTAAATTATGAATTTAACAGTAAAACTCCCCATGCTAAAGATTAATTTTAAAATGCAAGAAAATTGCTGTAAAAAACCACATTTTGGAACATAAACAGGATAAAACAAAGAAACAGTTCAATCAAACAGCAATTTATGGTAAATGCTGTTGCTATGAGCAAGTTAAGGTTACTATAAAAATAGAAGGGTTTTAAGCTGACCATATTAGTCAAATAATGTCATTTAAGGTTATTTAACTTTTAAAGTTAAAAAAAAATATTATTTTACTGACTCAATTTTATTTATCAAAAGCGTCAAATTTTTCAAAAAAAATATTTTTATTTCCCCAAAACTTTCCATTAAAGGCCCGTAATAGAGTAAAAAGAATTATTTAAAAAAAGCCTAACTACTACCCTACCTGGGAAAAATGTCTAAAGTTTAAAAAACTCCCAAATGGGTGAAATGCCACAAGCATGACAAAACCCAACACACTACAATGCACACAGAGCATCTAAGCAAGGCATAGATATGATGACCTTTAACTATTTTACTAAATATGATATTCTCTAGAAAAATTTGGTAAACCCCGTAGTGGTGAGATATTTTCAGTTAAGCTTTGCCTTTAGATTTGAGCTGAAAATATACTTTAATTCCCTACATTTTGATCTCTTTTTACCTGAATATATTTAGCTAGATCTCCTCCGGTTCATCATAGGAAAAATGACATTTTCCCAGGTTCATCATAGGAAAAATGGGATTTCCTCTGGTTCATCATAGGAAAAATGGGATCTCCTCTGGTTGGAG
Source organism: Euphysa ruthae (assembly GCA_035046665.1). NCBI lineage: Eukaryota > Metazoa > Cnidaria > Hydrozoa > Anthoathecata > Corymorphidae > Euphysa > Euphysa ruthae. The sequence continues at coordinate 4,215 of JAUZNK010086983.1, read as the reverse complement.
GTATGTCACTTGTTCAACAACCCAGCTGTCCGAATTTTGTCAGATAACTGGGCTGTCGAACAAGTGGGAACCCATTTGATCGACAACTCACTTGTCCGACATCTCAATTTTTTTCAAGTTGTCTGTGATCGATACCCAGTAGTCGGCTAATATTTTCTTTTGTTTCCTTATTAGCAGAAACCCAAATTAAATGAAATAGACAGAACTAATTTCAAAAATGGTATTTTTCACCCGTTGTTTTATGTTTGGAATGCTGATGTAACATGACATAGCATTTCGCCATGGCTTATCTCAAAAATATTAAATATTCTACTTTAAAATATTTTATTTTGAATAAATATTTGCACACTAACCAATTCGAGCATAGGGATTTCAGATATGAGTTCTATTTTTAGAAATTTATTCCCCAAATATCATTTTTAGGAATTCTTGGTCCAAAAACCCGATCAGTTGTCCGACGTTAATGATCAATTTTCTGAAAGTATTTTTGTAGAAAATGATCATTTATTTGACATCTCAATTTCTTTTTGTTAATAAATAGCTATATTCCAAAGGAAGGAGGGTGAAAGGGGTTTTGAGATTTTGGACAAGTGGCATAACTTTTTGGTCTCTCGTTTTGCCTTAGCAAGGTTAAAGGACCGGCGAATAAAGTTTGAGATAGTAAAAGACAATGGGTGTTTGAGATTAAAAAGGCTGATGTAGGGAGTAAAGAAATAATGCAAATAAAAAAAAACAAAAAAAACGAGTGCATTGTGAGATTTCTATTCTAAGTTCTAAATTTATTACAAAACTTAATTTGAACTTATCCCTAACTACCAATAAGAATAAATGCAGAATCTAATTCTACATCCGGTGCTATGAAGTCTGGCGCGTTGAAAATGGAAATTTTTTTTTTACATTTCTGAAGATCACAAAAGACCAATAATTATTATTCCGTAATCACAGATAAATCAATATCAAAAAGTTTTGTTTTTCTTATTGAGTCATTTTGAGCACTAGTAGTAAATTCTAGACATAATTCTTATCGCGTAATGTGTGCTTATTTAGCTATCGCATAATTTTGCGCAAAAAGAATTAATAAGCAATGCAATAAGCTTTTATTGAGGTAAAGATTAGGAGTTATAAATCTTGAGGTAAGAAAGTACATTAAAGTAGCTAATTTATCTCAACATTCCAATAAGAATCAACACATTTGAATGCAATTTGATTTAATCTTTTCTTAAATCATTGAAATTCTTGAATGTGTAACTGCCCTTGTTAATATTAAGAAACACTTTAAAAAAGTTCCACACTCGGAAATAGCGCATTGATACCAACACAAGTATTTTCAAAACAATCAAGAAAGGCTTGAAGGGTTGCATAATGATGTAGCAATCTTCTTGTCAATTTTCGGGTTTGAATTGCTATATACAATGGCAGTACATGGTCAAGGGTAGAAACCCTAGAGCCATAATCTTCCTTAATAATAGATGGTTGTCATTACGATAATTATTTGACAAGTCATTTTCAGCTACATGCTTCCAAAATGCTTTGTCGAAGTGAAAGTAGCACTCGTAAAGCATTTGGGAACTCATAATAAATGGCTCTGTTTTGTTGGTCAAAAGACCAGCAGCTAACCTAATAACATATCCATTGTGCTCTGATGTAAAAAATTATGCACATATGTTCAAGGAGCCGTTTTAAATTTTCTATCCATATAAAATACACTGCCCAGTTGTCCAAATGTTGTCAAACAACTGGGCTTTCGAACATGTGGGAACTCATTTGATCGACAGCCCAGTTGTCTGACAATCTAGTTGTCTGACGACCCACTTGTTCGAAATCTAAAGTTTTTGCCCAGTTGTGCGACATTGGTGCCCAGTAGTCGGCTAATAACACTTATTGTTTTGAAGCAAAAAATCATGGTTATTTTTTTCCTATTTCATTCTTTTTATAAGAACTGTATTTATAAGAACAAGCTTATAACTCCTGATTAATTCAATTTTCATTGTCACTATTGATATATCTCAATGTATGCTCCATATTTTCCTGGATACTTATTGGCCTGCGAGATTATTATGATAATTATGCAAGATTATACGTCTAATTATTATAATAACATTCTATGTAATATTTCAAGAGCTATAATAGGATATTTGGATATATTTTCAAAACTTTCTTGAAAGATTTTCTAGGCCAGTAATTTTCATTCTTTATCAAAAATTCGATTTTGTTAAACAATGAATGTGTATTTTACAAAGGGTGGATAATTCAAAGTTCCACTGTCGAGAGAAGAAGCACCCTAAGTTGAGGATACATTGACAAAGTTTATCGTTAAAGCTAAATTCTTAGTTATTCAAAACATTGTATCGATGTGACTTTTATTTTTGCTGACTCAGATTCCTTTCAACACAACAGCGTCAAGACATAGTCTGGGGGTATTGTCAGAGCACTAAAAACAACTTTGAAATCTTAATTATTATTGTTATGTTCTAATTAGTAGTAATTAGTCGTCTACAAGTAAAAAGGCTGTTTAACAACTTGTTTGAGTATCATTTTTTATATTGAGTTTTTTATATTTTACTTCAATTTTTAACCCTCTGATTTAGATGATGCATGCAAAATATTAATTAATAAAGAGTATAATTTGATTACAGGTGACTTTGAGCTGTCATTAATCTATTGTTTCTGTTGTTAATAGAGTTGCTGCATGAACACATCAGCATATGAAGAGTTACTATATATCATTTCCAGTTATATATTTTATTCTACATTGGATTTTATTCGCTGATTTATTTTGGCTATCGATTTTCCTTCATCGTAAAGACAGTCAAACAAGTGCGATGTCCCCCTCTGGTTCATCATAGGAAAAATAAGATTTTATAACAATACTTCATTAGTTTCAATAATTAAAATAGTATTTAAAAAGTTGTATTTTTGCGTGAAACTTTATAACACAATTTAAAAAGTTATATTAAAATATATATAGATTGTTAAAACGAATACTATTCAAGCAAATAAGGAAAGTAACTATAAATAGATAAAGGCGAATCAACATCAGCCAAATTTTAAATAGGGACAAAGGTAATATAGTAAAATTAATAAAAGCAATCCCTTAAATTGAAAATTACAATCTTGATTAGTCCCTGCAAAATATTTTAGCCCCACCACACCCTATGAAATTTAATACCTTTAAATTTTCAAACATCTATGTTCCAAAAAGACTTTAGCAGGTAATAAGAGTTTTTGACATGTTGATTTTAGGTCTAGAATTACCATATAGCAGAAACAACAGACTCTGACAAATGGCCATTTTGGTCAAAAGATACCCCTAATGGTCTTTTAACTTCATAAAAAATGCTTGACTCATAAAGTTAACCATTTAGATCATGTTCTCTATGGCCCTATTTCATGTTAAAATTAAAAAAAAATAATAATTAAAGAACGTATTTCAACACAAGAAAGGAACTCTGAAAGTAGTCATTTGGGTTAAAAGATCTCCATGGTCCTTTTAAGTTCATGCAAAACTACACAAATAAGTTTTTTTAGACCTAAAATTACAAATGGGTGAATCCATAGGATTCTATCAGCTTCGCTGGGAAATTAAAAATAAGCTTCTACGTGGGTAATATTGCCTATATAAGAAGACCCTATGTCATTTCCAATATTTCTATGTCTGTATGGCGTGACTTAACTTAAAAAAAAACATTTGCTGTAATTGTGGAGGAATATAAATCTGTAATAAATATTTTTAAAGTTTTGGTAGGGAAATCATTAAACAATTCCTATTTTACCTGATCAAAAATCATCCTCACAACCAGTATAGTATTTTCTCTATGGTGCAAATAGAAGTATATTGATTTTTACCTGATAACATAAAGATTATTACCTCCTAAAAAAGTCCACTATCGGTTCCACAAGGATGCCTTTTTGCTTGCAAATATCAAGAGCTTGTTGGCAGGGACGAGTACCCATCTTACTTCCACCACCTTGCAAGCTGCTTTCTGATGTTAGCAATGTAATGGCTCCTTCTTGCTTTTCCAAAAAGTATAGACAACACCTTACTATCTGCAAGAACCTCCTGTAAAGCAACAATAAAAGATCAACCTTGGGGGTTTAAAAGATTTCTGGTCAGCAGGGGAGAATTAGAGAGGAAATAAATATTTTCATAACTTACAGAGTAAGAGTTACCAAAATTGCTAAGCAAGCTATGAAATGTTCATGTCATAATACATA
>JAUZNK010086972.1:0-12782 GCA_035046665.1 Euphysa ruthae | reverse complement strand
TCTTTCATCCAATCAGGTTGCTGAATATATGATCACGTGAATATGACGACGTGATTATAAATTTATTTGGTGTATGTAAATATATGATCACGTGATTATGACCACGTGGTTATGACCTTATTTGGCACATAGATAGGGGTCAAACTGAAACACTGACCTACTGCTAATGTACATTTTTTTGTGGCAGAATAAATACTTACTAAGCTAGTTTGTGGCATGACTCATAATCTATCAAACCAGAAGCAAAATATGTCTTAAGACTTGACTTTATTATTCGTAATGCTGTTATATCTCAAATAAATTAATTTTTGATTTTCTCCAGATCTAAATGTTTCTCAAACCTGTATAAGTATGGAAGGTTTTTGAACAGATCAATAACAATTAAGTAATGCAAACTCGCAAACAGCATTGTCATCATTCTCAGTTTAATAACTTTGTTTGATATATAAAATATATATGTCTGATCTATGTTTGTATGATTCATTTCTACACAACAAGGTGGACCCTCAGCGAATTCGGTGTAATAACGGGACACATTTTCCAAACATAAATCAGACTTTCATGAATGCAATCCATCATTTTATATAATAATCTTAAGAATTGTTTCACCTCTGGTTTGACAGGTTATCAATCATACCACAAACTGGCCGCAAATCCACACTTATATCATAAAGCATGTTTTTCATAAACAGTTAACAACTACTAGGCGAAATCAACTATTCTAATCTTAATAACCTGAAAATATTATTTACCTTTGCCTTAAGTCTGGAAAATCCTGCGAAAGCCTGAGGAAATACTGAATTTCTCATGTAAAACCTCTAGAAATTTCATAAAAAAATTTGGACATACAGACTTTTGATATAAATAATAACTACAATACTGGAAAGGATCAACTATGGTAAACTTTTTTTCATAAAATAGTGTTGGTTTAAACCATTAAGTTATTTATACGCTGAGAAGTATCTTTAATTAGAGATCTTTACAAAAAAAATTGGGAATATTATATTGGGTGTCCTTATATAAAAGATATGCCTAATTCTCGATCCTGATAAAATTTTCATTGTTCTAGCAAATTTAGATAAAACATTGATATTGTCACATAAACACTGTGAAAAAAATTTGCTATGGAAGCTATTTTCCAATGAGCAGTGTTAAGTTTAACCTGTTATTCTGACAGGATATCTTGAACCAGATTGGTCAATCACAAGAAGGTTTATAACGATATTTATGAAATACTTTTTTGATTAGCTTGAATAATTTCTTTTTCTGATTGGTTTAAACATGCGCAATATCTTAAAGTGCAATTCTTAGTTTTTTTGAAAAAAATGAGTAAAACTTTTATTTTCTTTTAAATATTGTTTAAAAATTAGGCTTGAATGGGAGACTAAATATCGCTTTATTTTAATAAACCTGTTCAATTATCAGCATAATCTTTTTATGGCAAAAAATTATGATCACCAAAACAATAAAAAAAAAGTAAGTGAAGAGTATATAAGTGAAATTTTTGAAGTTGAAAATATTTTGGAGAATAGAAGGCCTCGAGGGAGTAATATTTAAAAAATAAGGTTTTCAGAGATATGTTCTGAAATTTAGGTTTAATGTCAAAAAATTTAGGTTTTGTAGGGAAAAGTTTAGTAAAAATGTTTTATTTAACAATTTTGGGATATTGAAGAAATTATTTGGAAGTGAAATTTAGGTTTTGGAAGAAAATTTTAGGGAAATATTTGGAAGCCTTTGAAATATATCTGAAAATAATGTTCGCAGGAAAATTTTTTGTAATTAGGTTTTTAAGGAGAAATTTCAAATGGTTTTAAGGGAATTATTTGGAAATACATTTTTTAGTAGAGCATTTGAAACTAAGGTATTGAGGAAAGTTTTTTGAATAAGATACCTTAAAAAGTAAGTTTTGAGGAAAACATTCCGTAGTAATGCTTTGAGTATAATATTTGAAACTAAGGTTTTAAGGGAAATATTTCAAAATATTTGACAATAACGCTTTGAATGAAATAAATGAAAATAAGGTTCCAAGAAAATTATTCGAAATTTTGGTTGTGAGAAATATTTGGAGATGAGATTTTGGCAAGTATCCATAAATAACCTGGAATTAACTTTGCACAAGATGGAATATGACAAATTACATGTCATTCTTGTAGTCTTACAGTAAGAAAAATTTTGTATTATAAGTTTCTTTCTTGTAGAAAATGTTATGTGTGGTGTCTTCTTATATTACAGTAAGACAAGTTTTATATGTGTTTTTCTTGTAGCTACAGTAAGACAAATTTTACGTGTGCCTTACTTTTAGTTACAGTAAGAAAATATTTATACGTGTTTTTTTTGTGTTATCATACAGTCATATCGACATTTCATTTCTACAAACTGCAACAGAGCAACTTCTGGATCCTATGCATTGCTATGGGTGAGAATTTACAAGTGGAATTAGGCACACTTATACTCAAAATTATCATTTAAAGTGATGTTTTTCTTTATTTTACATATTTAGAAGCGTACAAAAAAACATAAAAATCAATTAATGTAGGGAGGGGTGCCCCCTTAACCAACCGCCAGATTTAGATTTCACCAAAACCTGAATTTTTGAAGTATTTCTATCACTATCCCTCAAAAAACGGATCCGTGTGACCAAATATCACCTCCCCCGTAAAGGAACCATCTTGATTCTTGATTTATAGGGGTTTTCTGTTTAAAAAATAATCATGGGAATTTGTCCGATCAAATGTGACACTTTAACCACTTTTTACCTGGGAAAGTAATCTTTCTAGCACTTTCTCACAACGACAGGATGTCAATTTTCTCTGATGCGCAAAGCAATTTCAACTTTGCATGGACTCCAATTATACTTTTTCCAAATTAAAAAGTTGCCTTTCTTTTTTTTTAAAAGCACCCACCTCCTACCTCATTCAATAAGCGATTCAATTATTAGTAGGGACAGTCGCTGCATATTTATTCCTTTTATATGTGAGACAAACTGCTCTCAAGACATCAGGAACTTATTATAAGCTACATCGCATTTTTAAGCACTCAAATCAACATCAAACAAGCGAAAGAAAACAGAAAATTTTTCTGAATTTTTACTCCTTCTTAACAAGCATTTTAGAACGATACATGGTTTGTCTTAAATTCTATATATTTTATTTTCTTTACTAGCAATAAACGTTTAATTTCCGTTTAAGTTCTTGTACTATAAAATACTTGATCTATTACTTACATCTTGATCTGGTCTATAAAATACTTGATCTATTACTTACATCTTGATCTGGTCTATAAAATACTTGATCTATAACTTACATCTTGATCTGGTTTATAAAATACTTGATCTATTAATTACATCTTGATCTGGTCTATAAAATAACTAACTGTTGACGGAATAATTGCAGAATTTTTTGCACACAGTGCAACCGGCCAAAGGAAAACAAAGATGTTGAAAAATTAAATACGACTAGGAAAATCATAAATTAATTTATATATATTTGGTATAACGAAAAACAGATTTTTTTTTTTTTCACTTTTCAATTAAATTTTCATTCATTTTAAAAAAACTTTTAAAAATTACATTAATGTCATGTTTGTTACAAAGTCGTCGTCATCAAAATTATATTTTACATTATATGTATAAATATCATTGTTATATGAAGTTTAAAATTGCCAGTAAATAATCTATCAATCTAATACAAATATAAAAAAATTTTGTAGCGTTTTTGAATTGAATAATTCGTTAAAAAGTGATTTTGTATTTTAAGCATTCCTCCCCACACCCCCTCAACGTCCGCAGTTTTTCCGCATTTTCACAACCATCCACACAGGGTTTCTGGAATTTTACTCCAAGCTGACAGCGGAAATATTGATCACTCAATCGTTCTATGTATTTATAATTCCTTTTTATTCGCATAATCCTGACGACTAAAGACGTATTCTACAACACACGTTCTTTTCATAGAAAAAGTATGAAATTATAGTTTATCTGATTCTAGCGTTTAAATTTTCAAAGCACATCTCTATTTATTATCTATTACAGAGCAAAATCCACAGTATTATTACAGGAAACCAACTTGCTAAGAGTCCGAAAGTTTTTTTACGAAGCAAAATATTCACAAAGGATTGATTGGTTTAGTAAATGTGAAAGCAGGCGTGTTAAAAAGATTTGAATGACAAATAAATAAAGTAAATTGTAAAAATTCAAAGAAAAAAAAATTATTAATAATAATAAAAATATAACAAAAGCTAACGTAGAGAAAATAGATGGATGGAACTATTATGGATATAAATAAAAAATTAACAAATACGAAATTAGAGATATTATAAATAACAAATTAACAAACGGTAAATTTTTGAAACAACCTTCAAATAATTTAATAGGCATATAAATTTTTTAAGCGAATTTAAATTAATAGAAGAAAGCAAAAAAGTCGTCAGCGGAAGTTGAAATTAAAAAAAAAATAAACATACAAAAAACGAAATTCAATACGCATTCTCAATGAAGTTTTTTCAGTGAAATCATCTCGATAATGACAAAAGTCACCCCTTAAACCGTTGAGCTTGTTTTATCAAAAAATCTATGGCTGAATAAAAAAGTCGAACAATGATGGTAAAATAATAATTGTAATAAAAGAAAATTAAAGTGTAAAAACTAACTTATAAATTCCATCTGAACGAGCAGCGACACAAAAACTTTTAGGTCACAAAGTACTTATTACAGCTTTTCAGTAAATTTTAAGATGCGAACTCTTCTGGACTTTCTTAAATTCTAATCTTTGGGCTCTTCACACATTGAACAGTTTTCCATCTGATCATGAAACTTTTCAACCTGTATTGTTGAATGATGGATTTCGTACTTGCGTGACACAAGTGTTTGCGCCTCATGTAAAACACTATGTGTAGACCGAGTATCATCTGTAAAATGTATTTTAAAAATGAATTAAAAAAATTCGTTGCGAGAAATAAACAATGGTTTTTCCGCCAAAAAAACGACTGTAACATTTAACAGAACAAACTTTTAACAGAATCGCGGAGATGAAAACTTCTGTTTTCCTTAATTATGGTCCACGCAAAGAGAGAGAGAAAATCAAAGAAGGCGTTTTCATATAGAAAAAAACTGCATTGTAGTCCAGTGCGAAAAAAAATAGTTTGTATATAAATGTGTACTTGTAGTACTTACCAACAGCTAAATGCACTGAAAGGGCAGGTGTTCCCATAGTTAATGACCAAACATGTAAATTATGGACCATTTGTACTCCACGGATATTTTGGAGATCTGCAAAAACTTCTTTAAAATCCAGACCTTTAGGTGTACCTAAAAAAAAAAATGTTGGTATTAGCTTAAAGTGATGTATCCATCTGAGAAAATTCGATAGTTTTTTTTTTTTAACTCTTCACAAGTTTACTACTACTACTAGACAAAAAAAAGAAACTATGACACATTTTACCACAAATGGAGTGATAGTGATAGTCCTTATATTTAACGTGGGGAACCAACAAATTGCCGAGACAATAATTCCAGATGGGGCCACATGGCGACCCATTTGTGTCTACGAAATTTGCTAACCCAAACAGCCCGACCAATTAGTGTTGCACTACGCAATTAGTTTTGCTCAGATACTCAGAGATAACATGGAAATAAATTTCCGTCAGAGGTGGGAGTCGACCTCGTAAGCTTTCGCTACGGATTCAAACATCCTACCACTGTGCCAACTCTGCTTTTCAATATGTTTTTCAATATTTGATTGTGTCATATTTTTAGCCTGACATTTTCTGGTAAACAAAATCTTATAAGACTTTTTCTTTTTTTTTCTACGAATTTTTTATTTATTTGGGTCTTACTCTTAAAAAAATAATCTTAGAGAGTGGCGGTTAATTAGAAGTGGCAGTAAGAGATAAATCAGAATATTTTAAAAATTACATTAAATTATTTAACGCCTAAAACATTGAAAAACTGAAGGGAAAAATAACATTTTAGAATATTTTAAAAACAACAAGAAAAATGAGATATTTGGCAATTTTTCAGTTGTATGCAATGTCTATTTCTATAATTGTATGATCGCAAGGAATGAAGAGACTCGCCTTCCATAAGTACAAGAAGAATATCTTTCAGTATAGTGATAGTTGTGAAGAGTACAAGTACTGAGAACAAAAACGTGCAAATTGGATCAGCAACCTTCCAACCAGGCTAAATATAAATAAAATAAGCAAACACACAATGAATTTTGAAATTACGTGTTCTCTATACGATATTTTATTCATTAAAGCTTGAAAAACCCATTTATGTTTTTGCAAAAACAGCTAGGTCTCCTTTGGCAATAAAACGAAAAATTCTCTGCAGTAAATTTTTTTTTTTTTTTTTTAATTTTTTTTGCTGACTCAGCAAATTTTTGAGTCGAAATTTGGGCCACAATTCTTCACATTTTGTCTCGCCTTCTCATTTCTTTATTAATTATATTTGAACAGTAAATAAATAAATTAATGTAATTTATTAAGTCGAAATACTTACGAAATCAAAAACAAACCAAAATTAATTTTAATACTGGTCCAAAACGAGTTTTATTTAAATAGTACAAAAGGAATAATATGTAGTTTCCTGTATTTGAGCAAAGGCGTGAATATTTAAAGATAAATTTAAATTCATTTTAAATTGAAATATCTTTTTATTTAAAAAAGATATTTTTATTTCACTATGTATGCGATATGTCAATAAAATCATTTCTTCCAATAGATCAAAACCAAATCAGAAGTTATTTCAATATTTTCGAAAAAATTTTTTTTTATTTAGCTACTGTTTGTTGAATTCTGTTGCAGTTTCCTTTTATCATCAAACTTTAACTTTGGTTTGCCAACAAGCTTATCACCCTTTTGCGAACCATTATATAGAGGACATTCTTTATCAAAAATCGTACCGTAATTCTTATAAATATTTATTTTGATTACACCATTAAAGTTTTTGGTAACCATTGAGAATTAACTGGTTATGATTCATTCTCTCAAATACACGACGAAATACACGACGATACTTGTAGGTAAATTTAAAATGTGTCAATTTACCGATTACAAATCAATTCCAAAAATTGCTCAAACTTTTAAAAAAAATACCACAAGTGAAATTTATACCCACATTTGTTTACTTCGTCGTCTTTTAAGTTATATTAAAAATTAGATATGGCACATACATTCTTAACGATATTGCGTTTTGTATATCGCTTCAAATCGATTCTTTTGCTTAGTCATGATTTCAATGAAATATGTTCATGCATAGTTTACCGCTATCTAACTGAGTTTGGTGAGTTTTGAAATTTTTCCATTAATTGTGAAAGTAGAAATAAAAAAAGCAGAAAATGCAAAAAAAAAAAAAAAAAAAAAAAAAAAAAAAAAAAAAAAAAAAATTTATTGTGAGAAAAAAGAAAAAACTTCAGAAGAATCAGAAAAATTTCTTTAAAAAAAAAAGTTTCTCACTAAAAATTGCCGCATTAATGGTCTATTCATGATGACTTTGACGCTGTTTTCCTAATTTAAGAGCCCAAATTAAAACGTTCATACACAGCAACAAATTTAGAGCCAATCTAAATAACCTAAATGATTTATTTTCGGTTAAAAATTTACATATTTGAGTCACAATATAAAAACAACTTTAATGGCACAGAAAATTTTGAAAACATTATTTTTGCACTGGAAATATATTATTTGAGCCCAGAATTGAAACAAAAAAAACTAGTGGCAATGTAATTCAAATATTGAGTAACTTTTTTTTAAATTATGATTTTTCTGACCTTATAACCATAGAAAATTCAAAAAAATTCAGCGAAATAAAAAGAACTCATAAACTGGCAAGTGAAAAAAAGAAAGAGCTTGGATGATCTTTTAACTTCATGCAAACTTCCAGAAAAACTGAAAATAAATGGATCTATTTGGGCATATTTGGGACCAATAGTAAACGAAAGTTTTTTAAAAAAAAAAATTAAAATTGCCACTTTTCTGCCCTTAGTTAGTGGACTTCACAAAAAAAAAAAAAAAAAAAAAAAAAAAAAAAAACAACCAACAATCGAAAATGAAAAAGCACATTGCCCTATTCTTTCAGGGGAAGCATACCATGAACGGATAGAAAAATTTTTCAATTCATTCTGCATTGAAAATTTTCCTAAACTCACCTAAAACTAGAAAATTTATTTATTCCTCTTGCTCTCAAAATTTGTGGCACTATCCCTCTCATTGATTGTGACTACTACTATTGACCTAGGGAAGGCTCCCTGGTAATCATGGGCCTGAGACAATTTAAAATCTCATTTTCTTGTATGATGTATTTACATAAACAATTTCAACCTCTTGTTACATCACTTTAGTTTTGTAAACAAACAGGAATATAGCAAAATAAAACTTAATTTCAACCATTAATATGTTAATAAAATAACAACCTCTTTTGCTGGTGTTTAGGAAGTGTCTAGAAAGGCAAGAATCAAAAAAATTTTCTCTCCCATTCTTCAAAAGGTGTTCAGGAAAATGAAGAATTTTATAAATTATTTTACATTTTTTTAACTTTTAAATTCTGTTTCTTTGATTAGCTAGCTCAATTAAATAAATGCCTTCATCTGATTAACATCCCTCCTTGAAATTAAAAAAAAAAAAAACATAAGTTTTACGACCTCACAGTACCTAAGTCTTCTGAAATAACTAATAATAACTTTACCTTATAGTAAATAAGCAGAGCTGCTAAAAAAACTCCAACACTCTGCACTAGATCGCCTAAAACATGAATGAACGCTGCACGAACATTTAAATCTTTTCTTAGCTTTGGTTTGGTTTTCCCGAGGATTGCATCAGTTTCTTTACCCTCGTCATTTGAATTTCCATGTGAATGAGAATTTTCTTCTTCTGATGATCCATGACTGTGGGAATTACCATGTGAATGATTATGCATTCCACCCAGTCCATGTGAATGTCCATGGCCAGTACGTGCAAGAACGGCTCCCAAACTAAAAAAAAAAAAAAATAGTTCAACAGTTTAGTGCAGCAACAGCAATATAAATTCTCTAAACAAAGAGCTCCATAAAAAATCGTTAGGATATCATAATAAAAATTCCTGTAAGATTAATGTTATCACTTCCTACTTGCATTTTTTATTTATCGATGTAAACAAATCAAATTATTTTACATTTTTTTAACTTTTAAATTCTGTTTCTTTGATTAGCTAGCTCAATTAAATAAATGCCTTCATCTGATTAACATCCCTCCTTGAAATTAAAAAAAAAAAAAACATAAGTTTTACGACCTCACAGTACCTAAGTCTTCTGAAATAACTAATAATAACTTTACCTTATAGTAAATAAGCAGAGCTGCTAAAAAAACTCCAACACTCTGCACTAGATCGCCTAAAACATGAATGAACGCTGCACGAACATTTAAATCTTTTCTTAGCTTTGGTTTGGTTTTCCCGAGGATTGCATCAGTTTCTTTACCCTCGTCATTTGAATTTCCATGTGAATGAGAATTTTCTTCTTCTGATGATCCATGACTGTGGGAATTACCATGTGAATGATTATGCATTCCACCCAGTCCATGTGAATGTCCATGGCCAGTACGTGCAAGAACGGCTCCCAAACTAAAAAAAAAAAAAAATAGTTCAACAGTTTAGTGCAGCAACAGCAATATAAATTCTCTAAACAAAGAGCTCCATAAAAAATCGTTAGGATATCATAATAAAAATTCCTGTAAGATTAATGTTATCACTTCCTACTTGCATTTTTTATTTATCGATGTAAACAAATCAGTGCTACTCTGTTTGAGGCAAGCCCACACTGGGCCCAGATGAGAAACCTTTGGAAATAGAGGTGTAACAGTCAAAATAAGTTTTGCTCAGGTGCTTTTACTTCTATAGAGGACTATGGTCAAGCTGGATACAAAAAAAATATTGATTTTGTCTATGCCGTGAATCTACAGAAATGTAGTGAACTATGAGAAATACAGAAATTGTTCATGATTTAAGTTTGAAGTGAGATGGGAAAGTGGCTGACGGCTCATTAAAATTACTAAGCTGAATTCAATTAACTTATGAAAATTAAACTGAATCTTAATATTGGGATCTTTGTGTTGGATCCTTTCTTGGGCTTTAACAGTCAATTTACAGCCTAAATAAATGAAATGGTATAACTGTAGTTTTAAAATTACACAATTAATGTGTGGATGATTAAAATATGGCTGAGGATAATTTATTAATATCAAGGGTTTTTATCAACTGTTAGTTTTACTCAGACTAATATAACGCAGAACAGCTAGTTAAGAAGAATATTAAATTTTTCTAAAAGGATTGCATACCATTTCTTTGGCATACCGAACAATCCAAAATATGTAAGTATGGTATGATGAATAACATCACAATTAGTGCAGTACTTTTTTTGGCTGCCATTTTGTAATAATGGGATCTGAAAGTTCAAGTAGCCTTGTCAAACAACTTGTTGACCAACGCCAACACTTTCATGCTTGTTGACCAGCACCAACACTTTCATCCCTGTTGACCAATGCCAACACTTTCATCCTGGTTGACCAGCGCCAACACTTTCATCCTTGTTGACCAATGCCAACACTTTCATCCTTGTTGACCAGCGCCAACACTTTCATCCTTGTTGACCAACGCCAACACTTTCCTCCTTGTTGACCAGGGCCAACACTTTGATCCTTGTTGACCAATGCCAACACTTTGATCCTTGTTGACCAGCGCCAACACTTTCATCCTTGTTGACCAACGCCAACACTTTCATCCTTGTTGACCAACACCAACACTTTCATCCTTGTTGACCAATGCCAACACTTTCATCCTTGTTGACCAGCGCCAACACTTTCATCCTTGTTGACCAACGCCAACACTTTCATCCTTGTTGACCAGCGCCAACACTTTCATCCTTGTTGACCAACACCAACACTTTCATCCTTGTTGATCAACGCCAACACTTTCATCCTTGTTGACCAACGCCAACACTTTCATCCCTGTTGACCAGCGCCAACACTTTCATCCTTGTTGACCAGCGCCAACACTTTCATCCTTGTTGACCAGCGCCAACACTTTCATCCTTGTTGACCAGCGCCAACATTTTCATCCTTGTTGACCAGCGCCAACACTTTCATCCTTGAATACCATAATCTCTTCTTCAACATTTCCTCTCCTTCAACATTTCCCTGTGAAACCAAAGTCAACACAAATTCACCCACCATCTTCACCTGATCTATATACTGCTCACAGTTAAAGAATGAGTTAAAGCAATTGATGAATGAATGAATGGATTTCCTCTATTCACATGGTGGATTAGGTATCCATGTAACTGTATCGCTAGTCCTTTTGTTTCTTTTGAAGCTTGATCAAGGAAGAAGGTATGTGATGGTTTGTGTTCCAGATTTGAAATCTTAAAGTTCTTTGTCGTCTTTGATTCCATGGCCCTCTTAGCACTAAAACATTTGGCATATTCAGGGTTTTAGTCTCTTTTGTTTCACTTCATTCTTAATTTTATTTTAGATTGGAAAAAGAAGGAACTTTTTCAGACAACCTTGATATGGGAAGTTGGGATGGCAATAACAGGGAAATTTCCCAAAGTAAATAACAGTGCAGTTACTTATAAAATTTCCCAAAGTACAACAGGGCAATTATTTTCTAGGGAAATTTCTTAAAAGACATAAAAGTGCAATGAATATCTGGCTTCTATACTGGTTTTAGGCCATTTATTGAGACAGCCTTTTTTTAAGACAATTTTCTTTCAAATTTACATTGTTTCACATGACTGTACTTGAGACTAAAACAGTTATTTCTCGGCAATTGGGAACATTTTTCATATTTTTTCCAGTAAAAATTGTTGGAAAATCATTCAAATGCTGCTATTTCCATTTATTAGGCTGATATTTAACATCTTTATAGCTAGTAATATGCACATAATAAGGAGACATCAGAGCCAATGTACTCAAGTTTGATGTGATATATTGATTCTAGCAGAAACCAAAAAGTCAATTAATTTACAGACTTATGTTTGTAACAGCTTGTTAGAGCCAATTTTTGTCTTTATGTAAAAATAAACCACTAAGAGTCACAAAATAAGCTTAAATGATTTGTAATGGGTTTAGCCTAAACTTTCAAAAATAAATATATACTCTAGTGAAATGATTGATGGTTTAGACCAAAAAACAAGTATTTCGCAGAAAAATGGACCAAATTTCAGTAAAAAAAGTTTGCTTAAAAAGTTTTTTTTTGACCAAATTTTAAAGTTTTCACCATAAACTAAGTTTTTATTTCACAAAGAGGTCACTTCATTGATACATAAGTCAAAAAATGATATCACCTAGTATTTCCTAATGGTGACCAATTTAAATATACAAGGTGTTTTGGATTTTAAGATAAATGGATCAAATAACAAAACAGGTGACAAAAACAAAGTTTTCAGCATCTATAAAATTTAATGGCTAATGTCACTGCCAGAAATTTAATTTCTTATTTTTTTTTTCTTTTATAAAAAATGCAGATATTTCCATAAAAGTATAACACTTTTGCAATGAACAAATCAATAATTCCACTAAAACATCAGAGTTAATATGTTTTTTTTTAAAAATTCCATTCTGATGATTAAACCTGTTTTAAAACTAGAAATCTGTGGATCCTTGGCACAGTGGTCTACGGATCCGAAGTACGGAGAATGTAGTGAAAAGGTGTATGGTTCGAGCCCACACGATGATCACAAAATATTATAGCAGAATTTTGATGGCGTATGCCTGTCCACGTCCTGTGTAGCAAATTTTTAATAAGCATATTT
>JAUZNK010086961.1:0-12782 GCA_035046665.1 Euphysa ruthae | reverse complement strand
TGTGTGTATATATATATATATACATATGTATATATTCATACACACATATATATATATATATAAATTTTACACCATGTTTAAAACATCTAAAAATTTCCTAAAATGAACTTGCCAACCATTATTATTAATAATTTTAATTCCATTGAGCATTCCAAACATTTGATCAGTTTTGTGAGCCGTTGTTATTGCTCTTCCAACTTCATACAAAATTCAAAATTACAGAAAGATGTAATGAAAAATGTTTGAGACAATTTTTAAAATGTTGATTTTAAGCCTAAAATAACCATATTTAGGCATTTTTAGGTTCAGATTTAAAAAAACCCTCATAGACATCACAAAAAATGAGCAAGTAAAAAAGCATTACAGATGAGCAAACGAACTAACAAAAGTACAAACATGGGTGAATTCAAAGGACCTTTGCTTCATTGAGGGCCAAATAATGGCAGATATGTCAAATTATTTAAAGGAATTTATAATAAAATTCAGATAGTATAAGAAAAGACTTAAAATATTTACCAACAAATAGTCTTTCTTCATTTGAGAATGCAGATGATTGCTGACGTTCATACAAATCAACCCTGGGTTTCTTAATTGAATAATCCTAACATTGAAAATAATGTTTCATAAATGGAGTATTGAATTTGTTTACAAGTTTACATACAATTTTATAATATAAAACATAGGTAGTGGGAAAAAAAGACAGACCAAGCCGAATACTGTTATAAATAAAATAAAATGATCAAAAAAGACTTATTACAATAATCTTTCAGCCTGAAACAACCTCAAAGTCTGAAAAATTCAGGAAAACTATTAAAGAGATCTAAACTAAAGTAAAAGAGAACTTCAATCCTATTTCTATCACAACGGATAACCTAAAAAAACTACAGATAAAACATCAATAGCAAATTAGTTTTATAGCGTTTTCTCAAACATCACCCTCAGGTTAAAGCCGAAGGAATTTCCTATAACTAACTGTATATGGGCATGCAATACTCTATTACCACCATTGACAGACAAAAAATTACGTTTAAAAAGGTAGAACCAAAAACGGTTTTTACAAAACCTGAAATGCGACAAAGCAACTGGGCTTGACAGTTTACCTGCTAAATTCCTAAAGGAGGAATTAATCATAGCAAAACCATTGACATATGCCATCAACAGATCAATTTTTACAGGAACTGTTCCTAAAGAATTCAAATTAGCTTAAGTCATCCCACCATTCAAATCAGGTTCCAAACATTCAAATCAGGCTCCAAACATTCAAATCAGGTTCCAAACATCCAAATCAGGTTCCATAGAAAATAATGATAACCACAGGCCGATTAGTATCTAACCAACCTTGTCTAAAATACTTAAAAAATGTATTCATACTCAACTGATGACTTAATTTTAACAAAACAATTTTTTGTCAAAATATCAGTTTGGTTTCAGGAAGAAACGTTCAACAGAGCAATCTGCAACTTTGCTTGTAGACGCAGTGCGAAAAGGGGTTGATAAGGGTCAATACACCTGTGCAATACTTGTAGATCTGAGCAAAGTATTTGACACAATTAGCCACACAACTACACTCGACAAGCTACCAAATTTAGACACAACAGGTGTAGCCTTAGAATGGTTTACCGATTACTTATTTGATCGATCACAAACTGTTTTGATTGGTGATATAAAATCCTAACAAGAACCCACCCCTTGTGGTGCTCCACAAGGATTGATTCTTGGTCCTCTGCTGTTTCTGCTGATGTTCAAAGAATAGAAGAAAATCAACTACTCATAAACATTAAAAAAAGAAAATATGAATTTAAGATATTTGGTTCAAATAAACGATTAAAAGATAATTAAGAAACCATTCAACATAGAACATTAATCATCGTCAATAAACCACATCACATCCTACAAACACCTAGAAATACATATTGAACATAACGGTAACAGGAAATACCAAATGCAAGCCTCTCTGAAAAAAACATCTGCAAGACTAAAGTTGTTACAAAGGATTTAATTTTTCATAAACTCTTACACTTATGCAACTATCTACTGTTCAATGATTCTACCAATCCTAAAATTTTGCCCACTTATCTCACTCAATTTAAATTGATCAACCAACGTAATTATTGAGTCTCTCGAAAATAGAGTAAACAGAATGTTAGAAGAGGAAAATTGTTTCCCAGTATTATTAAATCGAAGCATGATCGCATATGCACATTCGTATTCCAAATCTCCTAAATAACGATGCATGCAGAAAATTATTTTCATTTTACATCGGACCCACATACACAAACCAATGGAGTGATGGCACGTCTACCAAAAATCAAGTTATTAGCAGCCAGAAATGAACTTTACTTTTATGGTGGAAAGTGTTTTGATGAACTTCTATTCGATGTTTGAAGTTCCAAATCAATATAAATTTTCTAAGAATCGTTTGAAACATATTTGGTTAATTGTACTATACTTAATATTTCAACATTTTAGCTAATTTATTTATCTTTTAACTTTTTAAGCAGAATAGAATTGACAGAATTGATATTTTTGTTTATAACTGACGAAACATCCTGTAGAAATATTTGATAATAATAATAATACTGGCGTAATTTCAAATAATTATTCATAATTTCAACTAATTTATTTATTTTTTCAACTTTTTATTTATTATTATTATTTATTATTTATTTTAGGCAACAAAACTTTCACCAAATAATATACATTTTCATTTTTTAAACTCAGGGCCCTAATACAAACTTCTATGAAGCACAGGTATGAACTACGTGCAATAATTACAAAAGCACCATGCATATTAATATGTGTGCGGTGTTTTTGATAAATAAACCTTCAGCTACATTGCATAGATTGATTTTATATTTACATAAAATACATGCAGATGACTGACACATAACGCAGTATAAAATAGTAATTACTAAAAAGACCTTTTTAAAGTTTTGGTAAGATTAAATCTAATAATTCCACACCTTAATTTAAAAATGTAATTGTATTGGATGGAACATAGTAAAATGCAAATATTTTGAACAATTAAAAATAGAATAGGCATAAGGAGCAAAGAGAAATCATTAAGACGATTGGTCTTTAATAAGAAACAGCTTTTCCAATGCAGGTTATAATAGAAATATGTATAAATAAATAAAAAATTTAGTTAAATTTATCTACCTGCTGTCCAAGTTAAAGAGTCCGCTACACAGAACAAATACCGATGAATAGCTAGTAAGATTATTTGAATTTTATAAGAAGTCCTGTGTATGAAAATATATTATTACTATTTGAGTTGTAAAAGAAACCTTGCATCACAGAACACATTATTATTTTAAATTGAATTAAATAGAGGTCCTGTAATTCAATTCGATATTTATCATACTATTATTAAATTCAAAATACATGAAAATTTACCCTTTTCCTTGAAAGGTGAGCAACTCAATACCCCATACCTTATACCATACCTTATCATACCCCATAATTATAAATATTCTCCGATGAAACACACATTATCCCACATTAGGCAAATTTAGCCACTCAAAATATCAACAGCTAACAGATAACTATTTAGGATATACTCTAGAACTGTTGTTACATATAAACACATCACATTAGCAGCTAATTCAACATTTCAAGATAAGAATACTCACTGAATCTTTGTAAAATACACTTAAATCGTAACTTGCGTATGCCTCTCTTTTTTGTTCTTCAGAAAAGTATTGCACAGCCAATCTAGACAATATGTTATCACAAATCAAAATACATCAAAAACGTGTGTTTCCTGTAAACGCTGACCTAGTTAGTTGCTTATTCTTATTTTTTTAATCCTTAACGCAGGGGTCAAAATAAGGAATAAATTAGTGGCCAGTTATTTTTCGACAAGCAAAAAGAGGAGAAAAAAAAATTTAACTGACCATTTGACCATTTTAAGATTTTTAAAATATGAAAGGTTTGTGAAAATTTAACAAATTTGCATCATTGAAGGCTATTTATTCCTTGTGCCCTTAAGATCACAACAGCTTTTCATTATATTATGTTATCACAACATGAATACTATTGAATTTTACAAAAAAAGTTTTAAAACATGTAAAAAATGAGTTATTTCTTCAAGGGAGCTGGTTTATATTATTGAAAATCATTCAGAATACAAACTGCTGTCTTCGAAATAAGGAAAAAAATTTGCAACTTTTGCCTTGTTTCCCAGTCTGCACCCCAAACTGAGCAAGATTTTTTTTTTTTTTTTTTTTTATCTCTTTATGTATACTAACAGTTAAATAAAAGTCATGTGATCTACTATAGATACTACAGATATTAGGCAAAATTGTAAGTCCGAGAATTGAACAAACCAACCTAAAATATTCAAATTATCAGTTATTTGGGGTTTAGATACTAAAAATTTTAGTAACAAAAATTACACTATAATAATATTCTACTTGACTTTTTAACCTTTGTTAGCCATTTCAATAAAAAGATTCATTTTAAAGCTGTTTCTACAAAACAAAATCATTTTTATGTTACAAGCAATGTTTTAACTGGGGTAAAAGGTGAACATAATATGACATAGAATATATATAAAATAATGTAATATAACATAACACAACACAACAACATAACAACATAACATTACATAACATAACATAATATAATATAAAAGATAGTGCTTTAAAAAGGTACTTCAAAGAAGAAAGCTACAGAAAATTCAATTAACGAAATTGTTCTTCACTTTCTCAATATCACATTGAGTGAGTCAGAAAGCCCTGCTGTTAACTGGAGCTGGTGAGGCAACACAAAAAACAACATCTTCTATTGAAAACCAACTAATGTTATTTTTTCAGGCCAGATAAAACGATTCCCTTTACTACAACGATACATGATATGATGTATGATTGATATGTATTGATGTGATGTAGATTTTTTTTCCAGTTTATATTGGCAGATATCATTATACTCTTGCATTGCCAAGAGAATTTCTTGTTTTTCTCGTACAAAATTGTTTTATTGAATCTGTGCAGGTACCAAAAAAACAAGAGCTGAAACACCGATGCAGTTGCTCCGTTTGAAAGGCAAAAATTCAGAAAGTCATTCGCCGATTAGCGGACAGTTGTGTATGACACATGGCAAGGTGATTAACTAAGAAATTTAGATAAAAACACTTTAAATGGCAACATTGTGTCTGAATATTAAATAGAAATTCACGAAGTTTTATTGTTTGAAAAACTAGAGAAGTCAGTGCAAATTCAAAGTGATATTTCAAATGGTGAATGTTAGCCCGCCTAATTGGCAGGTAAAGAGGAAAAGTGTGGACAGCCTTGAAGTCTAAATACAAGAAAGCAAAGTGTGCTTTGAAAATTTTGGGCTTGCTGATATTTTGTCATCAAACATTTGATTGCTCTGATAGGTTGATTTTAAATGCAAGAAATTTACAAATTACTTTCAATGGAATGTTCTAGAAAACTCTAAACATCATCAGTTTAAACAAGTGAGCACTCCTTTGATTTTATTATATAATATTATATATATTTTGTCATATTTTGTTTAATTTCAGATTTAGTTCACCTTTTACCCCAGTTAAAACATTGCTTGTAACATAAAAATAATATTTAATAATATTATGTTTCGTAGAAATTGAATCTTGTAATTGAAATGGCTAAAAAAAGACTGATTAAAGTCAAGTAGAATACATACCACTTTTTATGGCGTAATTTTTTTTACTAAACCTTGTCAGTAGTTTATGGTATCTGAGCCCCAAATAACAAATAATTTGAAAATTTTAGATGGGTTTATTCAATTTACAAGCTTATAATTTTGCCTAATCTACAGTAAATCACATGAATATTAATTTTTTAACTGCTAGTTTTTATTGAAAGGTAACCAAAAAAAAAAAAAAAATAAATAAATAAATAAAAAAAAAAAATTTTTTTTTGCTTTTTATTGCTCTTTAAAATAATATTGCCCCCAGGCCCCTAAATATTTTATCACCAAACTTGGTTTTTTCCTTATTTTGAAGACAGCAGTTTGTATTCTAAATGATTTTCAATAAAACCAGAGCCTTTGGAGAATAAGGCCTCAAAGTAGTGAAAAAAAACTCATTTTTAACATTTTTCAAGTTATAGCTTTAGGCGCCATTATGATCAAATAACTTTTTTTGTAAAATTCAATAGTATTCATTGTTTGATAACAATATAATGAAACTCTTAAGAGGGCAAGGGATAAATAGCTATCAAAGATGCAACTTTGTTAAATTGTCACAAATCTTTCACATTTTAAAAATCTTAAAATAATATCTCCACCATTACGGATTTTTAAACCTTCAAATTTCGGAATTTTTCTTTTCCCATAGAGTAGTCCCATTTTTATAAAAAATTATTAATAATATTTTAACAGTAGAGAATAATTCAAATCGAGATAATAGTCACCAAATCAAAACTAAATCAAAACTAATTTCAATAAACTGCCGACAGAGAATTTTATTTAAACGTTGCAGTTATAAATCAAACATTCCATTCGAATTTTCTTAAAAATCTATTGTTCAAATTTTGTTCAAATATTGTTCAAATGTTGTTCAAATATATAATTCTATGTCTTTTAACTGTTTTATGAACAGAAAGTTAAACTAAAACATAAATAGAATCATATTTTTAATTAAATATTTTTTTATTTCACTTTGTATATTAATCACTGGCAGCATAAAAAAACTTGTTGTTTGTTGAATTCTGTTGCAGTTTTTTTCTATTGTCAATTACCATGAATCATTTTTAACTTTGGCTTGCTAAAAAGCCTGGCATGCTTTCGCAAACCTTTATATACTGATTCAACAAGTGGAACAACAAAAAATGACAATTAAAAAATCAAAGAGGATTCTCAAGAAAAATCATAAAATGAATAAATTTAAATTTACTATACTTAGTTGTGAAAGGTTAGCATAAGTTAATTTCCTTTTTTTTATTAATTTTTGTTCTAAAACTTAAAAATTATTGAGAATATTCTAATTACAACTAAAAAACTAAATTATTCGGGTGTAAAATCCAAAAGCATCAAAAATTAAAAACAGTCTAAGTTTCACCTCAGAAATCGCTTTCTTAGAAACAAGTTATTTTCTTATCAAAATATATTAAAGATTTTAAGTGGGTACTCGTACTAAACTTTTCATGGCAGCCAAATATAACAGCAATTTAGAGAAATCTATTTTAACCCATAATTTCACATAAGTTCCTGGCAAAACAGAAAGTCATTAAGCTCTCAATGTCAGTATCATATACAACAAATCTTATTATGTAATATAACAGCTACAAAACAAACCTCACTCCATCGGATAGCTTATCTTTACTAGTGTCGTCTGTTAAAGATTCATAGCATTCACGACACATCTAAAAAATTACACAGATGATGTCAAATAATAAAATGTGCCCGAAAACAATAAAGTTATGATTGAAGTACTGAAAGAACATACCCACGCATGAACATTATACCCTTGTCATGCATTAAGTCAGTTATATTAATAAAGTGCAAGAATATTGCTGTAGAATTTTCTATGACTCATCCTTAATACTAGTAACCTAACTTAAAACTTTATGCAGATCTTTAGAAAAAGTTGACAAAATAAAAAAATAATAGTAGCCATAAGGCCTTCCTTAAAAATATCTTTGTTTGCCGTTTTCCGAACAACTCAAGCAAGAACTATCTGATTGTAAAAAATTTTGACTAGGCGCTGAGAAATTTTATTTAGCAATCCGAGTCCCGACTCCAAAGTGAAAAAAATCCGAGTCGTAACTATTCTCAGCTGACGCCAGATTTGCAATTATTATTTTTATAAACAAAAAAATGGCGACTTACTAAATGTAAGAAAGAGCTTAAAAATAAATGCTAGAAAACTATTATTACAGGCCTCATTATAAAAAAACAAAACTGCTAACTCACAAAAAATCACCTAGCTTAAACTCTAATAATTTGAAAAGATAAAATTAAAAAAAAATATTAATCTTTTGCAAAATAACAATACATATTTTTTCTGTATATATATATATATACAGAAAATATATAATCATATCCGGGCCAGTAATCAATAATACAGTGAAATTTAGATATATTTCTCAGAATACAGAAATTTTATTATGACAGAATATTTAGCTCTCACCCGCAGTTCTTTTAAAAATTTTACCTTAAATATACTAAAAAAACTATTTAGTTACGTACTGTAAAACTTGTATCTGACTGATGTCACATGAAATTATTATTTTTCCTAATTTTAATAGATTTATTACTTTAAATTTTTATTTGTTGATTAATAATAAGTTTTATAATTTTTCATATTTTGTATTATTTCATATTTCATATTTTACTGCAGTGTAGGGGCAGGATAAAAAATGTATTTATTTTACTTAAAGAATAACTTATAGATTGGTGAAAAAGCAAACCAATTTTTTTTAGTAAAAAATAGTAAACGTAACTATATCCTTATATATATGCCACTCCCCTCTAATTATTTATATTTGCATCATAACAACATAACTAGCAGCAAAAGATGAACTCACATCAGCACAAATATAAAATGGAAGGGGGTAAAAAATGTGAGAAAATAATTTCATTTAAGCCTATTAAATAATTAATACCCTAATCGCTTTTTTTGCAGCATATATAAATAAAGAAATTCATGAAATAGTTTGCATACAACTATACCGTTACACACATTTAATGTGTCATCAAGGCTACGAAAAAAGACAGTTAAACAATTAATATTTATAAAACAACTGAAGATATTGATTAAGAACTTTATTTAAAGAAATTGATATTTAATTTATTTATGCAGAACAACCTTATCAAAGATATACATAGTTTAATTCTACAAAAGACACTGACAAACTATAAATAAAGTGTGTGGATATTACATCAATAAATTGATAATCGGTAGGAACAGAGAAAAAGAAAAAATTCAGTCTGTTATTAAGAGGAAGAAGAGTGTCGCAATTCAGAAACCTATGTTTTTCCACCAATAAAAATAAAGACCTTTTGAACATAACGCCAAATATAAGGCTGACTGGCAAAATATTCATCAATGCAGGTACATTTCATTCAAATGTAGATAAAAACATTACCGAATGCTGACCCTTTTTTAAAGGATCAAAGATACGTTAAATAACAGATAAAAGTTTTTTTAATACATTTAAATATGAAACAAGGCACTCGATATTTCGAGCAAAGTCAAAGCTTTGACAAGCGTGTGAGATGCGTAAGCGTGTGAGATGCGTAAGCGTGTGAGGTGCGTAAGCGCAATCGAATGTCTCTCCCAGAGAGGATATAAATACGTTTTAATAACAAAATATGTAATTAAAAATGCAATTGTAGAATTTCATTCAACATCACAAATTTAGAAGCAGGTACTTAGTAACAGGTACAAGTTAGAATAAAATCATTTAAGAGTTAAGAAAAAGAAAAATAAAAACTTCCAACGTAAAACTATTTTTGCTGATTTTGAGAGGATTTATTGAAAAAAAAAATAGGATTTTCAATGCATGTAAACCATTAGAGAGCTTAAAATAAGAGGTTTAGACATTTTTTTCTGCAAAAATAACAACCAAAAATAAATAGTTGACGACCGAGCGACTTTTAACTACGATCAAAAAACAGCAAAGTGTTCTACCCTATAACAAGTTTTTCCATAATGGCTGCATGAATGACTCATTCAAGTATGATTGAAATTGTATAATTTTCTAATACTATATAAATTTGATGTATATAAAAAAAGATAAAATCAAACCCTCAGATAAAAAGAGCAAATAAACAAAAAATTCAACATAAAATGGAGAAGTTATAAAATGATAAAAATAAGCAAACCTTAAAAAATAATTTCATTTCTTTTTTTGAAAGATTATTTAGAGATTGAAAAAAACCTTCAGAAACAGCAAGGTCATCTAGGCATGCTCGAATGAAATTCAATGAGCAAACAGTGAATAAAATATCTTTCTTGTCCAATAGATACAATCTCTTTTCAACACTCAAACGTTGTGAATATGGGATAGTTTTTTGTCTATTATCTTCTGCAAGAAGAGAACCAATGCCCTAAAATTATAAACAAACAAAAAAAATTACGATATAAAATCATAATCACAGCCAACTTTCTTCACTTTGTATGATGACTGTTGGTAAAGAAAACCAACATGCCTAGGATTATAAAAAATAAAAATATCAAATTATTTCATCTTTAGATTTTTTTTTTATTATTATTAGTACAAACCAAACGTATCTTTTTAACATTAAAGGGATTCCAAAGTACTTTGACATGTTGGGCTCGATTTAAAAAGTTTTTTAAAATAATGAAGAATATTTTTTATTTCATCAAAACAGCACAAACCGTTCTCAAGTTATAAACGCTTGAAATTTTGGGAGCATAGTTTAAAACAAATTATTATAATAATATTTAGTAAATCACAACTCCAACTACAGTAATTTAAAATTCTTAATAACGCCGCACGACTCTTAACCATAAGTTTGGAAAGAAATGATTTAGGACGTAACTTGTGAGGTCAAACTTTAGCTATAAAAAAACAACCAGATGAACACGTCAATCATTTTATGAGAACCACTTAATCATTTCTTGATAATTTGATCAGTTAAATTACAGAAGAAATCATAGACAATAACATCGTATTTCCTGTGCTTAATCCTAAAGAGTCATTAAAACACTGAAATGATATTTGAATTGATCAAATCAAAATTATATTGAACAATTACGGAAATAGCATCACATATTTATGAAAACCATTCAGTATTGGTTTTAATTCCAGAACAACACTTCAAAAATTTTGATGGTGTTACTGCAAGACTCATCAACAGTCTAAAAGCAGAAGCAAGGAAACAGCTAAACCTTAGTAAAATCACCAGCAAATGCAAGAGTATATTGGTAAATACCCCTTCATCTGGTGATTTTGGTAGTATCATCGTTGAGAGCAGCCCTAAACGAGAACAACGTTAATTGTCTGATACGAATTTGTCTTGATGGCCCAGATACTAAATGAAATAGATCTAGAATAATTAGTTGACAATTTTAGAGATAGTCTAAGTGATACACTTTCCATTGGTTTAAAATCCTTGCAGAACCCGTCTATACAATATTTGTTCAAAAAGTAAAAATACAAGCATTTTTAAAAATCAAAATTCCAAATCGCCCTGCATCAACCCTTATAATAGCAGATAAAAATGATCTCTTTTCCTTTTATTTTATTAGAAAACTAATCTTACCGAATAGAAACTGTTAGCACATTCTTCAAACTGTATCAAAAGACTTTTATTTTTTGAGAATGAAGGTTTCTTACTGACAATGAACGAACATGCTTGATAATAACCTTCTAGAGTAGCTTTTTTTGTTTCAGAACTCATTCCACCATTAAGCTGCAAAAAAAAAACAAAACAAGTTGTAGTGACTAGTAGACAACTAAACTAAGATAATTTCAAATCCCTTATGTTTGAAAATAAAATACTGGGAGTCTTTATTTGGCACTGTTCAAACCAAATCTTATAAAAAAAATAACGCAATTTTTAAACACAACTGTTGGAAAAATAATAATGATATAATAATAATAATAAGTATGATAATATGATATAATATATATAATAATAATAAGTATAGTAATAAACAGTATTTTTCATTTATGGAACTTATGAAAATCTAAGTTTTAGAAAATAAATAATGAACAGTTAAAATTATAATAGGAACAGAAAATACCAATCAAAAGTCAAATAGCAATAAAATCCGAAGAAATTTTCAACAAAGGTAGAAAAATATCAAAGTATAATAATAACTTTTGCTTACTATCACTTGATGAACTTGTTGGAAGTGTCTCCATGCATCGTTATAAAGTTGTTTCGGAAAGTAGTAACAACCAAGATCGATACAAATCTAATTTAAAAAAATAAAAAGGTTGTGTCAACTTTTATGTGTCAATAAATTTTAGTTCAAAGTTTTAAAGACTGGTAAACTCCTGTGAATTTGAGGATTAAATTTTTTTGTTATAATGGAAAATGAGAGGTTGATTTATTTCTTTGAATTCTGTCATTTGAAAAGTTTACAGTTTACCTTCCACTCTAAGTAAACTATTTAAATTATGCAACATGTTGTAGATTCAGTGAGAATTTCACACAACATAAAACATATTTTATTTCATACTTTTTCTTTATAGATATATTTTATTTGAGTCACTAATTCTATTAATGTACAGACAACTTTTCTCAAAAACGTGTCACCTACATATTCTTCTTTATGCGAATACTAATGAGTCATCTTTATTTTTTTAGAAACATGATTATTCGTTGTTATAATTCCTAAAACTTCTTTCAGTATTAGTATAGTTATTTCAGTATTCTATTGAAACATATAGATACAAACTGATTTCGATAAGGCAAATCCTCGCTAATAATCAGTATTATTTATGGAATTATTTATAAGAATTTAGGCTTAATAATTGCTAAACTACAGTATACAAAACTATAGCTGTGTTCATGCATGAATGAACCATGTTTTACCAATTTACATGTTTTACATCTGAATTTATGGTGGCATTCAGCAATGTCGCTGCCAATGCCACCAAACTTGAATTAGGTGGCTGCAAAATTTTGCCACATCTGTATATTTTCTGAATGCTTTTTCTAGAAACTAGGAATATTAATTGGTTCGCCATTTTTAAAGTTGTTACTGTGTTCCCGGTAGCTGATTGTTCGCATACTCCTACAATGGTATCTTTTTACAATAAATACAACTAGCCTAGTTGTATATATTGCCTGGACCTTCTTATGGAAATATATATATA
>JAUZNK010086950.1:0-12783 GCA_035046665.1 Euphysa ruthae | reverse complement strand
TTCTCGAATGATTCTTCGCAGTCTGATGACCAATTCCATTTTACATCGTTTTTAAGTAATTGCCTCAATGGAAATGTAGTACTATAGTACTATAGTACAGTGAGTACTATAGTCAGCAATATATGACTTTAAATAATTTGTTAAGCCAAGAAAACTACGTAAAGCTTTTACATCTGTAGGATGATTTGCATTTTTAATTGCATCGATTTTTTTTTAGGACTCGGATGCAATCCATGTTTTGAAAAGATATGTCTGAAAAATTCTAAATTTTCTTTACAGAAAACGCATTTTTCTAAATATAAAGTAAGACCCTTTTCTTTGAAACGGTTTAAAACTTTTATAAGTACAGCATCATGCTCATTGGCAGATTTCGCATATATAAATAAATCATCTGCAATGTTAATTACATTGTTTATATTGGCTATTATAGTACGGATTACATGTTGCAATTCTTCCGAAGTTGATAATATGCATTAAATCAATTAAATTTTTCGACTCAGTGGTTTTTGCTTTGGAAATACATAAATTTCAGGATCATTATGATCAATGTTTACATATTCCGGTTATAAAACTATTTGCTCACAAATGACGGTCTTTACATCAGTAATTAATTTTAATAGAATAACATTAAATGATTCTTTCTTTGACTTTATTAAATACTTATTAAGTAACACACTCATGAAAAAAATGTAAATTAGAATTTCACTATTCTATCATAACTGTAACTGATTTATTTTTATTATATTTTAAAAACACGATTATTAGCACAACAGGTAGCTACCAATTCTAGAGAGTTTTCTCTCACGCAATCCTACAAATTTGGTTGAAAGTTGAGGTATAAAAATTTTTTTTTTTAAATCAACCATTTTTAAACTTTTTCAAAAGTGCCATTGATAGCATTTCATGTTTACTTTGATTTTTTAATTATTAGAGGTTTTAACTTAAAGCAACTAATAGGAGATATATCCCACTAGCCAATAACAAATTCATATAAGAACTTTTAAACCATTGTGAAATTACTTTTAAAAATTATAGAAATAACCCAAGCAAAATCCAAAGAGCAAAATGCCTATTTCTGATTAAAATTAATATTCTAATATAAAAAAAAAAAAACTTTTACTAAGACAAAGTGTATTTAAAATCTCAGATTTTCTGAACAGGAAACTCATTATTAACATACCCCAACAAAACAAAATTGTTATTAAAAGGCTTTCTAAGAAAATCTCATTGAGCTGTTAACAGTAAAAACAAAAATCGTAATTTTTTTTTTTTTTTTTTGCTCTTTCTCACTAAAGCAGTCCTTTCTGAGAGTCTTTTGAGTAAAACTATTACATATTAAGGCATCAAACCGGAAATATACCCTTTATAAACAGCTAATTCAGTTTTTTGCCCTAGCAAGGCATTATTTATTTTGGTTGCTAAGGGATTTTCTCACAAACTGCTTATCCGTTCATTTTGAAATTGAAGCCATTTTGAGCCCTAAGTATCGCCTTTGTAACGCCATATATTGTCGTTCTTGATTTTGTGCAGTTTTTCCTTAAAATCACTCCAAAATTTTAAAAAGTGATTAACAAGGTTGAATTATGGACGTTTGTGTTATTGTTTTTGAATGAACTTGTTTCTTGTGTTACGGTCTAAATTTTTGCTCAGGCTGTTATTTATATCATCTCTCATGTTTTCGAAGTATACATTACAATATATAAAATAAAATTTCATTCACAAGCTAAAAGAATATCAAGAAGTAGAGAAGGAAAATGAAATATTTGGAACTCTAGAGAAAACAACATGACCACCAATATTGAACCTTCACCAGGTAGTTTACATTCATAAAGCAGTTTACCTTCATCAAGTAATCTAACAGAGAATACACCGACATCGAAAAAATGTAGAAAACAGATTAAAAAAACAATTAACAGATGTTTTTATTGATAAGCTCAAAAATGATAGAGAAGCTATCAGAAGTAATTTTGGTAATCTTCCAGAGGTTTTTTTTTGAGAAGCTCAAACCAATACTTGACCAACTGAGTCTTAAAAAGATGTTTACGAGGCTTGAATCAAAACCAGAATGAAAGTAATAACCATATATTGTTAAACAGATGTTCAAAAACGAAGTTTGTTTAAAATGGCTTAAACAAGCTTAGGTTTGCAGTTGTTGAAATTTTTCATATCAATACAGGTGCTGTAAGTGATATTTCCTTACCTGAGAGTTTTGGAGCTGATGTATCTTTCAATGTGGTAAAAAAATTGAAGTCTATTTATGTCAACTGGATAAGACGCCGCGAAAAAAATAACTACCAAATATCACTTGTTTAACCCACAGAACGAAACGAGCAAAGTCTCAATGGAAAGCCAATGATTCAGGTAATTCTTGCAAACCAGGTTCATTTGGTAATTAATTAATTTCTTTGTGAAGTCTAATAACACCTCCAGTAAATCACACAAAGAAGTCATGATTAATTTTTTAGATGAGAGTAATATTCCCATGATAAGAGAGTAACATAAACATACACAACAATATCATGTAATATTGAATGTATGTATTGAATACATACTGTATAACTGAAATCTGATAGTGATGAAAGTTATTTAACTTATTTTATTTTTATGCATTGCATCTCATTTATTAAGTTACACTAATAATCTTTAAACTTTTTTCTTGACTTTGCGATTCAAGGGGTTAGGAACTCAAAAACGACAAAAGTCTAGGTGCTGAAATTTTCAGGGTTGATTCTTGATGCTAAAAGTAGTGCAATGACTGTAGGAATTTGGATATGGTAGATTTTTAAATCTTTTAAATAGTAAAGCAAATATTTTTCAGTTTTTAACCCTTAACCGATGTGATTTCTATCTGATATATTAACGGTATTACTTAAAAATCATGCTACAGTAGTAAAGAGGAAAGTTTGTGTGAGGTTACTCCTTGGCTTACCACTGAAAACAAATAAGTTAGGAACAACCTTAACAACCTTTTGAGAAACCCTAGAGTCAGAGGACCGGAAATAGGGTAAAATAATACAGATCCAAAAACTCTTTTGACAATTATTGACCAATATCCATCCTTTCTGTGCTTCAAGTCATTGAAACGGATCCAATGACTTGAAAAAATAAAAGAGGTATCATCAATACCATTTCTTGAGAGTGAATTGCAAACAACTAAGGAATCAACAACTTCATTCTTTGATGATTTAAGAATTAAAGTTGACCAGGAACACCTAGTTAAAGCTTTGTTTCTCTATCATAAGAAAACCTTAGACACTACTAGTTACTCACAGAAAATTGAAAAAAAGCCCCTTTATAAATTACAGGCAATTCATAAATTCATTAATTGACTACTTGTTTTTTTTTCTGTGTAATTTTAAAACTGCTCCATGTTCAAAGGAACAAACAGGAGAAAGGGAGTGCCGGGGTAAACTTTCAAATCCTAGGTCCCAGACCCTTATAAAATAGGAGCTAGAGAAAAATTTTGTCTAGAAAAATTTAAAATCACGAAGGCCTGTGTTGTTTATAATAATAGGGCCTGAGTTAGCTCTTGACAGACCAGATGTTAAGTTCAGTATGCTGCAGGAAAGGATTTTTGGACTTCTATTATTGGTAACTTTCAAGTAAACCACATAAAATTTCTATATTTTACTTCATTTAAGTATGAACGAGACACACTAAGAATTTAGATTCATTCACAAATAGAGCATCAACACCATCTAAGAAAACTCACCACTAGTT
Organism: Euphysa ruthae; assembly: GCA_035046665.1. Classification (NCBI taxonomy): domain Eukaryota; kingdom Metazoa; phylum Cnidaria; class Hydrozoa; order Anthoathecata; family Corymorphidae; genus Euphysa; species Euphysa ruthae. The sequence goes on along the minus strand of JAUZNK010086950.1, from coordinate 9,063 downwards.
CTACATCTACCTAAAATTACAGACATTTTCTACTACTGCACCTGTAAATTAGAATCAACCTCTAATAAAAATCTAAAAAATAAATTCCAAATACTTATCTAACAAACATTAAACTAGAAATACCTTATCAAAAACATCAAAAGTAAATCTTGAATATGCTAGAAAATCTGTTAGTTTCTCGGCTAAAATTTTCTTTAACAGTTACCAAATAAATCTAATTAATTGTTGCGTTAATGCCCTTTTAACATATGAAAAATAGATATATAAGTATTTAATTTCTTTTTCTTGTGTAAATAATCTTATTTTAAGAATAAATCAATCATATTGAAAAGCGTATTATTTCTATATTAACTTTTGATGTGTATAAGCAACCTAATATGGTATTAGGGGTCCCTTCTACATGACTAGCTCATTCTTTATGCAGAAAGACAAATGGTAAATGTAACTAATAAATATCTGATGAAGCTTAAAATAATGTCCTGATATTATCATTAATTCAAGCCAGGGATAGAAAGTATTAAAGATCTCTTTTTAGGCATTAATTAAGAGTAAATTACATAATAAAAAAAAAGGAAAAAAAAGTATACGGTATGTAAGGATAGAAGTGAAATCAAATGTTCTTTTATGAAGAATGACTAATTAACATTTAATTTTTATGAAAAAAGTTAATTTATTCACTTTTTATAAAAAATCAAAACTTAAAAGATAATATTGTGAAGCTTTTTTTGTATTGGTAAGTAACTCAAAAATTAATTTAGCTGAAGTTCATTTGGCGTTAAAGCGAAAAATTCTCTATAATAAGGAAGTTTTTTTTTTTTTTTTTTTTTTTTTGTCGACTCGGCAAGTTTGCTGACTCAGAAAATTTGAGGTGAAACTCAGGTCTAAATTTGAGGAAAAATTTGTGCCTATTTTTTCATATCTGGTCTTGCCTCCCCTTTTCTTTATTAAAAATATTTGAACAGTAGAGAATAATTCAATAGAAACAATAACATATAATCAATTTAGGTCTCTCTATTGCAGGTGATAATATTTTGTGTCTGTTGCTGTGTTTTGTAAGTAAATAATATATATGGAAGAGTGTTTTAAAATGGCTGCTGGATATTTAAAAAAAAAACAAGTTTTTAACTAATTTCAAAGCAATAATAATGTCATAAAGTAATCGAAAGAAGAAAAATCAACAATACCTTTTGGTATTTAACATAAAAAAAAGTGAGAGTTTTAATACTATAATAAAGTATACAAGTAATCTTTATTTACAAGGTAAAGCTTAACAATAAAAAAGTTGATCTACATTGCTTGGCTATTAGCAATCAAAATAATCTATCTAGATAACCTCTAAAAGATTGTTATCCACTATATGTATTATATTATAATATTCCAAAATCATCGAAAATGTGGGTCAATACAGCTACTGGTACTGTAAACCATAAAAGTTTTTTTTCTTTGTTTTTGCCTATCATAATAATGATATATGTCATTGAGGAATTTTGAGTTAACTGAGTTAACTATGTTTGTTAACATCTTGGATTAAAAAGTAAAAATATATGCTTGAGATGTATCGCTAGCTAGTACTAGAAGTCTGTTTGTTTTCTTTCATATTTTACTTTTACATTTCATGGTCATCAGAGACTTCCATAAAATTTATGATGAAAATGAAAAGGTACACAAACTAACCTACGCTGCTTTATACCTTTATACCCTGGTAGTAATAAACAAAATATACCTTTCCAATTTGGTCTTAACAATGTTTGATGAAAAAATAATTGAGCTAAAAAATATGTTCCAGAAAAACAAGATTTAGCTGTGTTTTTCACTACCTGTGATAAAAACATAGTGGACAAAATCTAAAAACGCTTTTTGCCTAATATTCTAGGAAATGTTGTTGTTGCTTTTATGACAGCAAATTGATCGCGAAGCCTTCATGTCTTCACAGTGTATAAAAAATGAAAATTTTACCTTGAAACATTTTAAACGATGTAGTGTGATGCTTGAGGTCAAATTTCTACTTAACAGAATGTGTTATAACCTTTTACTTGAGGCTGCTAAATTTATTTGTCATTCAGTTTTCATATTAAAAAAAAATGTATATATATAGAAATAAAATTCTACTTTAACAGGAGAATTGTTGTCACAAGTACAAACCAATGAAAAAGAATCCCTAAGATAGCCAAAGCCGACAGAGAATTTATTATTACTATTGTATATTAACCATTGGTAGTGTAAGAAAATTTTTGTTTATTGAATTGTGTTGCAGTTTTCTTTTGCAGATACAAATATATTATATGGAATTATGATAATTCTCATATGCTCTAGTAGTGTGTTTAGTGGTAACATACAAGATTCTCATTCTTGTGCCTGGGTTAAATTCCTGATTAGTTCATAGTTTTTGTTGCACTTTGAGCACTATATTTTCAAATTTAGCAATTTTTAACTTTGGACTGTCAACAAGCTTGCTATGCGTTCGCAAACCTTTATATATTGATCAAACCTAATACTCATTCTTTTTAAAGCAATAAGTAATTAAGATATATACCTCCATAATTAGACTCTTCATTTTTTATTTAACTATAATAAAAAAATAATAAATTTTGAGTGTTAGCGATTAATTGGCTCCTAGAACTAAAAAAAAAATTAACCAAAATTATGGGTTAATACCATTAATACCAGAAAAATATTCAAAATATTTAAATTACTAAAATTTCAGCATAATTGAAAAAAAAAAATGAAAAAATAAAATGCAGTTTTCTTCCCCCTAAAATTGTTTGATATATGAATAAATTTTAAGAAAACTTAAAAAATTTCGCTTTTCAACCTAAATCAACCTTGTATCGAAGGAGAATTTTCGACAGGTGGCCATAAGGTGCGAAATGTGTTACTATACTCTTATAACGTGAAAAAAAAGCAATAAATAGATTTTGGGAAAATTTCAAATGACACATTTCTGACCCCAAGGAGTGAGAATTTCTAGCAGGTAATCATGAGGTAAAAAAATGCCCTACATAGTCCTTGGGGCTTTAACAAACTGATATTGAGAGAATTTTGATAAAGTAATTTTTTAAACAAATTTGAAATATTTTGGAGCCCTGGATGGGAAACGAAAAATAATTTTGGAGGTTGTCATATGGGGTAAAAAAAGATGCTCCCTGTGGTGCTCTTATGATCATATAACTTCATACATAATAAAAGCAACGAACAGTTAGTTCTAGAAAAAAATAGGTGGAGAAAAAAAATATAAAACTTTTGTTAATATTTTTATCAAAACGTAAGTAAATTGTTCTCCAGTTATAGAAAAAAACTTTAATGCATCATACCGGTGTTAGGCTCTGTTGCCTATTAATTTCTCAATAGTTCCTAGCATGTAAATCGAATTGATACTTTGGATAAATTGACATAAATTTTACCATACCAAGGTTAATTAAAAATTATAAAGCAAGATATGAGGAAATGTTACCCTTAAAGTAAAAACTTTTTTAACCTGAGGAAATTTTTATTAAAAACCTGCCTTTACAAGATAAATCTGCTATACCGTACAAATTTAATGAATAAAAGTTTTATTACTTATATTTCAACCATAATTCTACTGCTATAAGTTCCCAGATAACCAAATCGATTAAAAGTTAGACTTATGGAGCTTTCTTTCATAAAGAAAAATATGACTGGCCTTGTAAGTCTAAATATAAGCAAAATTAAATAACCACAAATTAAAAAATTAAAATGCCCAAAGTCGTTGAATTTAAACGCAGGTAAGGATGAACATAGCTTTACTATATCTAAAGGGATACTTTTTATAATCAAATATTAAAAGAAAAAATAAGCTTTAAAACAATTCTTTATTCACATTAGTATTATAAGTAAATAATTAAAACAAGTGTAAAATATTATTGTAGCAAACACCAGTGCTAAAAATGTAGCATATATATTAACATAACATCTACAATTTTTTGACCATGTAAAGGGAAACGAAAAATATAATCTAAAAGTACCATTTCCACAAAAACAATCAATTGAACAAAAATTATTTCAAAAATTAATTTAATTTTTGCTATTTCTAAATAAATGTAATTTGATAAACAAACATATTACAATTTATTATCAGTTATTGAAAAACATTTCAATATTCTTATTTTTAGGGCAAAATTAACATAACAAAAGAATGTGCGCATATTTGAAATTATTTTGTTTGATTGTAAAAAATAAGAAGGCAATAAAAAAGAAAGAAAAAAATATTTACAATTTCTGCACTTAACATTAATATTCAGGATTTAACAACATTTGAAAATAACAAATTCTACCACAAAATTTTTTCTATCTTCTCAGGTAACTGAGAAGTCAGTAAATGAACGATTGACAAAAAGTGCTTTTACTATTGGACAAAATTGAAAAATTTAATTCATAAAATTTACTCGTTTCATGTCTTTACAATGGAAGAACTAGTTTTAGCTATCAATTAATTAAATTACGATACATTGACAATATTTATAGGCATAAAAATTACTGTTCAACTTAATTAGTTCATTATGGCTAAATCAATAATCAGGTATTTTAGAAAAAAAAATTTAACACAAAAAAAAAAATTCACAAAATAAGCTTTAAGCTATATTTTGAACCAAAACAGTGTTTCTTTTATCTGGTCAACATCTCCGATAAAACAAAATATTTTTTTCCACTGGTCTTTAGTGTACTACAAAACCATTTTTAAAATAACTTTATTTGCAAAATGGAATAAGTTTTCAATGTGCAAATGGAAAAATAGTATTTACATATGCTTCAAAACAAATGAAAAGACCTGGTATAGTATTTAAGAACTTTTGCAATTCTACTCTTATAATTCTATGTTTTAAAACTACAATTACAATGTTATTTGAAACATAACTGTCTTCTGATTCAGTGAAAATCTTCATTTCAAAATTTATCAAAAATAATGAAGTTATGACCAATTATATTATCTTTTTGTGTAAATTTTGGTCAATCAATGGTGCCCTTCACCTATGTGTAAATAGCCATAAATGTTTTAACCGCCACATTCATCTGCTGAAAACAATGGGAGCTCTATTTTATTGTCAGCCATCCATTTGTGTATGCGTTCCCGAAGCTCATCACATGGAACTACCTGATCCAATCGTAATGGACTACGATTAAATGGATCTTTTTCATCACTAAAAGAAAAAAAAAATTAACAAAAATAAAAATCAAGATTCTTAAGCAATATTCCCACATTGCTTTATTCCTATGCTAGAGACATAGAAATATGAAGCATCTCATTTACAAAGGTTTTATTTGTACGGTTACAAATAAAAAGAAAATTCCATCTAGACTTGGCAGTAGTAAATCAAGTGCTATACATTTCACCTGCTGAATTTAAATATCAATATGAGAACTCTAAACACAAAAAAAAAAATAGATCATTTATCACTAAGAACCAAGTTGTAGCTAACAAATAATAAGGCACTGCGTTAAAACATGAAAAGTTTTACTAAATGATAAAAACTCCTTTTTTTTGGTATATTAATTACTAAGGTGCTATAAAAAAACTGATCTATCACCACATAGGAAATAGTTGTTTTTAGCCATAGTTCAAGCAAGTAAAATAATATCAATTCAACTATAAGAGGTTGAATTTTAATAACTCGAAAACTATAGTTTCGCTCTGCAGCAATGCTCTGCAGCAATGCTCCGCATCAAATTGTCTTTCAGAAGCTCTTTAGTAAAGCATTAGGTAACGAAAACAATACAATATACAGACAGAAAATGTTACATAAACTTCTAAAGCTTTTAAGACATGATATAAAATCATTTTACATGATACTATAGATTTTATTAAAACCGTTCTTTTAATAGTCTTTTAATTTAATCTGAAAATGTAAATATTTTACTGAACTTATTACTATTTACTCAAACATAAAAATGAAAATATTTTTTTATCTGGAAATGAATATTGTTATTTTTCTTGATTTCAAAAATAAAAAATTAAAATGGTCTCGTTTACTAATAGCAAAATAGAATCTTCTCAGAAGATTAAATCAATTCACGGACACATTTTGACTCTTTTTGTTGTTGTCGAACACAGTGATTAACAGTAGAATAGTGTTATAACTTGAGTGCGTGTTTCCCGAAAATATTACTTTCGGGGAACATCTTAAAGATAACATCTTAAGGATCTTAAAGATAACATGTTGGGAATGCTTTTAAAATCTTTAGCAGTTTCTTGACAAGATGGCTATGTGCAGCATAGAAAATAACGACATTAAATAAGCTATATTTGGAAAATTTTCTTTATCGCAACATAGAGTTTTTCTAGCTCAGCAAATGAGCCACACATTTAGATAAGATGGATTAAAACAGAAGTGAGGTGGTGATTGCAACCATTTGAATATATTTTATAAACCCCTTCTCTCATCACTTATAGCATTTGTGCTATCAAGATCACAAAACTTATCTTTCAACAGGTTCTAAATCGCCACTTTTATTTTACACATTCCTCCATAATGAAATGAGAAATACACAATGCATTTTTCGAGCAGTTTTGAAGAGGAGTTATCTTGATCATCAAGAACGTTTTAAAATTAAGAATATCAAAATAAATTAAATTTCACATTTTTGAAGAACAACCAGTTATTTAACAATCATTTTCTTGCTGCTTTTTCAAAATTTTGCTTATTTTCACCATTTTAATTTTCTTGATGTTGCCTTTTGATGTTATTTTTTACATGTTGCTTATTGGATACAGTCCTTTTTTTTCACTAATCTGGGCGTATGTTAAACATTACAGGTGGATGATTAGTATTTCAATATTTATCCCCAAAAATCAACTACTTTTCACAAGTTTTGCATAGTTATTAGTTTTTCACTGAATAAAGTATACCCAAAAAAAAATTGATTTTAGACTTAACATCCTTAATATATGCAGTTATCATTTAGAAATTTTTCATATCATGGCTAGGAAGTGGGCGCTGGGCCTGAATGTAATAGGATCAGGTTGCTTTAACGACATTGGATATCCTTAATGTCATCTAAACCAAAAAAATTAATCACAACCTATTATTCAGCCCACTGAAAAACACAAACTAGTCAGGGGGCAAGGTGTCTGCTTTTGTACTGCTAACTAATAAAAAGAGAAAGCACATATATAAGCATTTTTCTACTTATGGACAGTCCCATGTAAGCGCCTATATTTTTAAGACGCGCATTCGTTTATTTTTCCTTAATTGTTGTTGATTAATAGCTGTATTATTATTCACATATAACTGTTCTTAACAACATTATATTGTTTGCTAACTCATTAATTTTGAAAACCACACATGAGAAAAAATCTATTTAAAAGATCAAAAAAGAATAGAACAGTCCAATTTCAAATTAGGTGGATTACTGGGGTATTTATTTTAAAATAGAAGGCAAAAATATTTCAAAAATAGCATTTTGAACTCCCCTAACTAATGTAATAAATTGATTACATGTGACCTTGTGACGAGAACTCTTTATAAGTAAGATTTTATTGATATAGTTTACAGCTTCTTTTTTATTAAAGTGTTTGTATTGAAAAAAAAATATAATTCAACTCTTCTAATGTAAATAAAGGTCCTGTTTTTAAAACCTGCTTTTATTTCTTTTAGAAGTGTCTAGTTCGTCTTATTTGCAAGACACCTGGGACGGTCCTTTAACTGCATTTAGCTAGGTTTGAGTTAAAATTTTCCTTCTCATAGAATGGTTGCCAACGTGGCAACCAAGTATTTCAAGACCACAGTGGAAAAATTAGCACTCTAAATTAGCTGTTTGCCGATAACTGAATGTTAATTTTTGTTGAGGAGAGTTTCTTTTTCAAATAATTTTTTTCTCCATAGCTGTCAGTATTAAATTATTTGCATTTGCTGTTACCATGCCATTTGTTAATAACTGACAATTTAGACAATAATTTTGAATGAGAAATATCTAGATATATATTTCTGGAGATTTCCAAGTAATAATTGACAATTATCATAGATATATATTTCTGGAGATTTCCAAGTAATAATTGACAATTATCATCCTTTTTTGTTGTTATCAACTTCCTTGATATGATTGCAGAATTATCAGTCTTTTTCACTTTTATTGTATTATGTTTATTGCTAGATAACTCTGAAGAAGGAAACAATTTAGATAATAATTTAGAATGAGAAATATCTAGATATATATTTCTGGAGATTTCCAAGTAATAAATATTTTGTGAATTATATACTCTGATAAAACTACACCAGGTGTTTGGCAACAAAACTTCTGAATAGACGAAGACGAAGAGACGAAGAGTACAAACCTTAATAGATGTTTGCCAATAGTAGTCTTGCACACAATCTTTCCAGATGAAGGTAATTCAACTGGTTCGTACATTAGCATGCATGATATCGGATCAATAAACTCTTCAGGTGGCTAAAAATAAAATCAAACAATTCATACAGTCAAAAGATGCCTTATTCTTACCTTAATCGACACAATAATTATAAAAAAAATTTTTGTGTAATTTTTACCAATGTGAAATAAAGATTATTGACTGATTATTATGTTAATCCGAATTTATGATTTTTTTTTCTCTAACAAATTCATCTGTCAAAATACCTTTTAAGAATTTAAAATAAATCTGGTGCATAAAGTTTTGATTGAAAATTTGGAACTAATAGTTAAATAAATTTTCTTTTGCCATCAATCACAAACCTAAAAAATCAAAAACAAGAATTTAAAGATAACAAATAATACATAAATATTTAGAGCAGTCATAAATTTATGACAGGGATAGTACAAGAAAGGGGGAAGTGGTGAATTCTGGGCCCCGACGTCCTGCTCATCAAAATGGAAGGATATGCGTACAATACAGCCTCTACGTTCGTGGTGTGATGATCGCCGTGGCATTGCGTTTCCAGCTACAAGGCTTACAATGGCCTCTCTCACATTAATATGTTCAAACAACACCTACCCGTGGTCTCCCCTGTTTTCACAGAGTTTGCTTGGGGGCGTCCGGCTACCCAGCGGTATATCTGGGTCCTGGGCAGATGGAGCTCATTAGTCTCATACGAGACAGTCCATCTAGGAGATGGT
>JAUZNK010086939.1:0-12784 GCA_035046665.1 Euphysa ruthae | reverse complement strand
ACAATCTTAGAAGACACCCCTGAACATTGCCCAGACATTTCTATGTTCAGCCTGCAAGATATTATTTACGGCCCACTTGAAGTCATTCCAGTTAGGGGCAACAAATTCAATGTTCCTGATTACCCATTGGTTTTAAAGCACTGCAATTCTGTTAAAGACATTAGCAGAAGCATTATGTTGCACTGAGTTATATTTATAACTAGTTTTTTTGTAATTTAGCATGTTCTAATACATTCTCATGTTGTGTTTTAATCAATTTTAATATTTTAAACTTTTAGCCTTTTTTTTAAAAAATGCACCCCAAAAACCACGCGCTGACTAGTCCATTTTTATTGCAAATTTTAGAAATTAAGAATAAGAATTAAGGGCTAATGCTAGGCTACTGCTATCTTACCTGTTTGCAAACTTAGTCTCAAATTTGAAGGAATCAGAGCCAATTTAGAAAAAAATTAGAATTTTCAATAGCATAATTTTTGTCTTTATCAAGGTTTATTTTTTTCTACAGTGCTCAAATTGACTATATCTTTTATTTCACATGCTGCCCAACCCCTTAGGATTACAATCATGCCAAAAAAGAAATATCACCATGTGTCTGTTTTTTTAAAACACCAATTTTTTTACCGCGTGGTTTTTGGGGTGCATCGGTTTTTGGGGTGCATCCACCTGTATAGTAAATATTAATTTACAGATCTTAAAAGTTTAGAAAAAGTACATATAATGTAAATTTTGTTATGTTGAATAAAGTCGAAGGTTGAATAAATAGATGATAAAACAGTTTGATGCCATTTGTTCTTAATCGTCAGTTTAATTTTAATAAAATGAGGTTAAAACTACACTGAAACCTAAATACAATATCTTGTAAATTATATAGATATTTTTACCACCTTGGCTATTTAGACGAGTAAATGCAACCACAACAACTCTCTCTATAATATAACTTTATGAATACAACCAAACTTATCTCAAAAATTAACCTTATAAATGCAACCTAACTCCTCTTCATGATATGAAATATTACTTATTGAGAGTAAATTTTATTGACATCTTTATTTATAGTTTTTTCAGTGTATTTATTGTTTATATAAATGAATTAAAATCAAAATTTTTACATAAATACTTTAATATTAAACTTGAATATGGTTGCAGTTTTATGTCTTTCAATTACCTCATTGTACCATTATACACAGGCATTAGGCACTTATATATCTGGAGAAAATCCCAACACCACACAAATCATTATATCATGGCAGCTGAAAGTTTAGAAAGAGATGTAATTGAAATTGAAAAGGATCACAAAGTACTAGAAATCGTAAAAGATAGGAAATCACAAAAAAAGTCTTGCGATGTTGAAAGCTTGATAAAGTAGTTTGATGACAATGTTTTAGAAGGTCATTGAAAAGACTATTTGAAGGAAAACGGATTCACCACAAGACTTTCAGAAAAAAAAATACAGCTTTCTCTCTAGCTGACTATCAACAGAATGCTGCTTGCGAATCTGAATGTGAAACTAAACCAAAAATACAAACTGAAGAACAAACCATGAGTCAAAACTTAAGATATACTGATTTCATTGACTTTAAATGTTAGTGATAAATTGGCAAATTTAAATAATGAAATTTCTTCATTTAAACAAAGGAACAAATTTGACTGATCTTGTCAAGTCTCAGGAGTTAAGTTTACTAAACGAAGAAACTTACACTTTGAAATGAAAAAAATTGGAATTAAAAAACAGTACTACGCGACAAAATCAGTATTGCATAACACGTAAACGAACTCGTCAAACATCTCTTCTAACTTCTCCAATTTAATTCTTCAATTTAACAACAAACTTGAATCATAACTTGACAAGTTGATTTTAATGCCCAATTATGTCCTTCTTATCAACAAACCCCTGGGTGGAAACCAACTCTATTCAATCAAAAAGCAACCTAGTGCAATTTTTCAAGCATCTCATATAACATGTACAGCTATGCTGTAGCTATTGAGAGTGAAAAGATATTTGAAGTTAATTTAGCCAAAAGTTGGTACACAGCTAAAATTAATGGAAATTAATTAATTTACAATACTCCGTTTTGGCAAATAATAATTAACGTGTTATAAAAACTATTTTTATAATTTTTTAATATACAGAAGATAATTTACAGTTACAGTAGATATATAAACATTAAAAATTTATCAAAAAACTATTTATTAGTATTCAAATGTTCATAAAATTAGGTAAAAGAAAAAGATAAGTAAGATTTCAATTAGGTATGGTTTTGATAAATAATTTCTAATATAAATGTTCTGGAAACAGAGATAATGATATCAACTGTTGAGGAGCCGATGCAACCTCCAAAGTTTCTGGGAAACTACAATTTTGAAAGTAATTATATTTTAGATCACTTGGCTAAGTTTTAAAATGCAATTTATGGTGGTCATAGTTTAAAAATGGAACTTGTTTACTTCCTTGCTGAGCAGATTTTGATATCCTTCAGCTCAAGTTTAAATGTAGATACGCTTAACTTTATGAATAAACTTACTAAAAACAAAAGAACAACAACACCTATTGTCATTTCAAATTATATAAAGAAATTAATTAAAATAAAAGGAGAATTTACTTTAATAAAACTCTAAAACCTATTCTAATTAAATTTTTATAATAAATTTAAAGGTAAGTTTTTGTAAATGTGCTTCCTATTGTAATATATAAAAAAAATAATTAAAGAGGCATATCAACAAGTCCAACTTAAATTAAGAATAGATGGCCATTTAAAGTACAAACACTCAATCTTTACTTATGTAAATAAATAATGAGCTGACAGATACAATAATACAGTAATAAAAACCAGCTTTCAGTGACTGCAAGCATCAAGAAATTGATAGTTAACCTACTAGAACAAAAACCATACTGATGATCAGAAAACAAACTGAGAAACTCTAAGTGAGAATAAACGCATGAATTAATCAATGATTATGCTTACGATTGAAACGAAACTGATTAGTCGGTAATTACGAGGATCAGAACGCTCTCTAGAACTCTCGAATAGATACAACAGATAAAAATCTTTCAAATTTCTAACTAGTCTTCTAAGTTGAATTTTTACACCTGGTAAAATTTTTATAACAAAAATTTACAGTGTGAAGCAAAATATGACATTAACTCCCTTTAGGTTTATCTGAAGAGAAATTTTTTAAAAGCTCATGAAAAACATTTGAAAACAAAATGGCGAACCTTCCCAATACAGCAAAAATGTCACTGACAAATATAATCCAAAATTCAGTTTATAGGGTAAAATTAAAAAAAAAAAAAATTAAAAACTGATTTAGAGCTAACCTGCCGACCCAAAAAAATGCTGAAGATGGTCGACATGCTTTTATATTAGAAAAGATGATTTTCATCGTTTTCTGGCCAAAAACTGGATCCAGATCTCTAAACGAAAATTTTCAACAAGTGGCCATATAGTTCAAATAATTCCTTTATGACCTCCTAGCTTTGTGCGAAAAGTTAGAAAGAATCCTACTTTACGCCCGATTTTGGGCTGATGAGAATTTTTCAGAAAAGTTTGGCTTGCTCACTTCCTAGACCTTATAAACATCTAACATCATGCAAAACATCAGAAAACTAAATAACAGTTGCTGAGAAAAAATATAAAGACCCAAGGATGGGATTAAATTGATAGCACCCCTGATGGCTAACAATGTCAGTAGTCTAAAATATACATGAAATAAAACTTTACAAAAAAACTGGTGCCTATTCAAAAAATTCATCACTAAAGTAATTTAGTAAGAACTAACTTAAGACCTAATTTTTAGTTTTGAATAAATTTTTGGTCAATGATCTTTAAAATCAAGCTAGAATAAGTATTCCAATATCATTGGTTTAAATATTTTGTACGTTTAACTATATATAAGTAACTTCTACTTACACTGATCACTGTTATGATTATACAGCAAAACTGATACCACATTTTAACTTGAATTTCTAAAAATAATACAATTTGGTTAATACTCTGACTGTAGCTGAAATAATATTTTTAGGCATAACGGTTATGATGACCAGCAGTACCACGAGTTGTGCCAGAAATTCAAAAACCTGGAAAAAGCTGGACATAATGACCGGATTCATAGATATCACGCCAGTCAAATTTTCTGATTTTCATTTTCTTTCTTTGAGTATATTTTTGTCACAATATATTCAGTAAAAATTTATTATGTTCTTTAAATTATGTGTAAACTCTCTTTTCTTTTCAAAGAAGAAGCTATTGTAATGTTTTGTAAAAATAAAATAGCCTAGACAATTGAGCATTTTGTAAATACAGATTTTTTTTTTTTTTTAATAGATCAGTTTAAAACAATAATAAAAATTTAATAAAGTCAATTTGATGATTAAAGTTTTACACTTTCTTAAATGCTCTGTCTAGAAATTATTCCACTGTAAACATTCTTTTTTGTTTTCAGTTCTTTTTGCTGTTTTCCCAGAAAGAATCATGTTTTTAACACGCATGCTTTTTTTAATAGCCTATTAATATGAAGAATTTGAAGATAATAACATTTAGTTAACACATTATTTGTTTATTTTGATTTGTTTCTTTATTTAAATTTACACTTAACTTTTTATCATTTTAACACATAAAACCATACAGAGTGAGTGCAGATTTGTTTAGTTTTACAGGAAGAGATCAATTGCATATTTATATGATATATACGTAGAGAGTCGGCTGGTTTAACTTTCTAACAGAAAGAGAGTGAGTGCAGGCATTTTCTTATTTATTTGTTTTTAGTTTAAAAAGTATTTCAAAATCAAAATGCCGAATCCAAAAAATTTGTGTACACGAAATACTAAAAATCTAACTTGTGGACGTGATTTTTTACGTATGCAACACTTCGAATTTCCGTTTGGTTTTGGCCTGATCTTGCTGAGTCATAATCCTTAATCCTGGCTGAATTTTGCTCTGACTGGGTTCAATTAAAAATTTTTTTTGGATCTTTAGATGGAAGAAACAAACAATACACGTGTTTATGTGGTTTTCCATGGGCATGGTCTCAAACGTTTGACAATCGATAGCTTTTGGAACCTGTTATCTATGCTTTATTAAATGTATGACTGGTATTTTTTGCCGACCTACGAAGAGATAGATTATCTTTTTTGATCATGGTAGGATTAAAATAACGATTGAATTTTAAAAATCATGAAAAAAAAAAACCTGTTGAAAAACATACAACCTAAAACTGTAAAAAGGTACAAAATCCCATAGAAATTAGTAAAAAAAAACACGCAATAATAGAATAAGCATTAAATGGGATGATGGTCAGCTCCACACCGTTAAACACCTCCTCCCCCATATGTACAGATTTTCAAAATTAACAGATTCGCCAACTTTGCAGCGTAAACTTTGTCATCATCATCATCACCATCTTTTTTTGTGTTTTTTTTTTATGTTTTCTGTGGCCCACAGCTGACATCAAAAAAAATGTTACAGTATTTACAAAAACATCTTTTTTTCTTCTTCGCTGTGTCCACCATCTTTCTCACTTCCTTCGAAATCACACACTTGACAGATAAAACAACTATTTAAAATACAGGAGTATTTCGTATCACAGGAACAACTGGAACATGTTGTATTCATTATTGTAAACCTTTTTATTTTGATCGAGTTTGTAATAAAATTTTAACACTATATTCTTCTAATTCGATTCAGAAAGGTTATTATATATAGAAACTATTTTTATAAAGACTTCATACAGAAAGAATGTGAGTGCATGTGCAGACATGGTGCAATACAAATTTTATTAACTTCGTTAAATTCATTAACGACGTCAGCTCAAGTACAGCTAGGTACTCAGATTGAGTTTTCAAAATATTACATTTACAGCACTTGTTTGTATGCTGCAAGATGTTTAAAACAAATTATTTTTCTTTTTTTCTTCGCTCTGGATATTTTACAGTCAAGTAAAATAAAAAGATTATAGCTTTTTTAACTCGACAGTCATAATGACGATAATATAGTATCCTTAGCTGTCTAGTCCTAACTTTGTACAGATCGAAATCAATGTTACTGATTTTTTATTGGAAAAGTAAAAATCCCATGCAGTGCCTATAACTTATACTACTTTCCTTGTTTATTTTTATTAAAAATCTTCTTTTTTTTAAATATTTACAAAGGTTTGTATTTATAAGTCCCATTTGAACATACAAACAAATAGGCATCAAACATTTACAGTTTAATTTGAAGTAATATTCAACGAAGCAAATTATTTATTTGTTAATAATTTCAAATAAAAAGTATATCACAAAACAATAATGGAAAATATAAATGTTGATTTTTTGAATATTGTTTTTGGTACGTCCTTTGATAAATGGTATATCCATTGATATATCATGTGAAATAAATTTAAAAAAAGGCTTTTAGTTAAATGGTAAACTTTAAATTTAACTTTGGAAAGAAGCTAAAAAATAGTAAATTACACGAATGGTATTTTGGAATTTTGCTAACCAAAAAGTATATAAAATTATTTTAAATATTTATTTTCACATAGTCTCTACGCCCTGTGCCAGATATTATTTTTTAAACCCTACACTAAAATGCTAATTTTCTTACATTATATACTTGATAACGTTACAATTCTGTGATGTTTAAAAAAATTTCATTGTTGTAATAATGCTCTTATAATATTGAGTATGTGACAGAAATTCTGCTTAAAATGGGTATGAGAATTTCTTGGTAAATTCAGAAAAGGTTAATAAAAGATAATTTTTGTTCATGATATTTTCAAGTAATGTTTATCAAAATTTTACAGGCTTAAGAACACTGAACAGACAAAATTTTCAAATTAAATTGAAAAATAGATTTAATCATAAAAGTGATAAATAAATTTCCACTTTTTTCCATTGAAAGCAATATATTATAAAAATTCAATAATTCTATTAATAATATCCCTTGAATACAAATAAAACATACAGCTAAAGCTAAACATGGCCTAATAGGTATGAGTTTACTTAAAGTGAAAGTAGATTACATACTGTGTGTACTTTGCATTTTACAAACGTTAAGAGAAAACAATACTTGTAAATAAGTATAGATAACAACTAAACAAACACTGGCATTAAGATTTGTTATTTTGATACACAAAAAATCTAATGATAAAGCACACATTACAAATATTGGAAATGCATAGAAACGAAAATCCTGGTGAACTCACCAATATAACATCAGTATCATCATATCACGATGCCAGTGCAATTAAAGGTTGATGTAAATTTTATCAGACATACAACAAGATATTTGGGTTCACAGGTTGGTAATATCAACAAGTCAGCAGGTTTATTATTTCATTAAATCAACTATCAACAAGCCAGTGGGTTTATAGGTTTCTACATGTTGAATCGATCATACGATAAGCCAGCAGACGAGCAGGTTTCTAAATATAGTCAGGTATGCAACAAGGCAGGTAAGAACGTTTCTAAATTATAAGCAGTCATGCAATTAAGTCAACAGCTGAGAGGATTTCTGGACATTTAATTAGTCACTTAAAAAACCAATAGATTAATTATATCCCAGTGATATTCAGGTCATTTTCAGAAACATTCTACAATATTTTGAGTTCCATAGGAAAATTCATGTTATTGCATTAGTTCATTCATACTTTGGATGATCATATTAAATTTATTTTATTATATACATATCATATTTTGATAACCTTTATATTTTTGATGAGACATGAGACAAGGCAAGAAATCTCATAATCCCACCTTCAATTGAAACCTGTAAGGAGAGCAGGGGTGAAAAAATGTAACCCTAAAAAATTCTAAATTGTTGACGTAAATATGAATTCTCAGCAACAACTAACTTAACCTAACATTTCATCACTGAACCATATTATACAATTTTGGGATTGCGTATTTGGTAAATATAATAAAATCAGTGTGTTCAAAAAATTGGGGGCATAAGGAATGTTTAAACAAAAAATAAGGTAAATTGTTTGCATTAAAGAAACAAATGTAAATTTAGAAACAAACATTGCATAATCAAATTATAAACATTCCAAAACTGTTAATTTGATATACAAAAACCTTTTATAATAGAGAAGTAACTTAATATATTTTCAACATATTATAAAACTTTAAGAAGTAAAAAGTAATTTACTGTAAGGAATAATCATAAGAAAGATTTTATGCTGAGGACAAAGAAAATCGATTTTCCAGGGAGAGAGAGAAATGGATTTGTTTATAAAATTTAAAACCAATGAGATATCTATCTAGGCAGATTTTGCTATCAGTGTGTTTATATGTACCTAAACAATAATGGATTTAATAAATTTTATAAATATAACATAATTTATATTATGTTATAAGACTGTTTTAATTCGTCTCATGAATAATAAAATCAGTGTTTTTGTAGGAACAAACATTTGAGGTTTATCTTTATAAAAATTAAATGCAGGAAATAATTTAACCCTTTCGCGTTTTTTTTTTCCATAACAGCACAGATATATGCATGAAATTTATTATAATGTGGGCTTTAGACAATAAATACAATAAAAAAGCCAGATAACATATCACCAATCATAAAATTTCTTTGTGCCATATTGCTCAAAAATATTTATTCTTCTCAATCAATTATATTCTATTTTGTGCTTTTATGACATGGTGCCTCCCCTAATTTAGTCAGAGTGTAATACAAATAAATTTTAGGCTTGATTATATCACCTCGGCAAAAGGTTGATGCTGTATAAAATTAGATATCATGAAAAATAAATAGTTCGTATTCATTTATATAAAGAAATATATGTGGTGACTTTGAAAACATCATATTCATGGTTAAATGATTGAAATACTGATTAGACTGATCTGCAATATATATGAATTCCTCAGTTATCAAAAATTTTTAATAGGTCTTTGTTATATATTTCATCGGCTACTTTTCAATTTTGAATTAGAATTAGAATTAGAATTGTCTAAAATAATTGATTCATTCGTTTCTGAATCAATGGCAAACTCTTCTACATCACCAGAAGAAGAATCATTCTTTGATGAAAGATCTGAATCATCGTCCAGGACAAAATCTGTACAGAAGCCATTTTGGGCTTAAAAGTTCTGCAGAACATCCCAGATTGAAAAAATCCAAATTTGAAGGTCTTTAGGCCAATATTAACAATACATAGAGGCTTTAACCACCACAAAAAATTGATTCGTATTATTATGGTGGTACCGATATTGTGAAAAACAGAATTGCTGCATTATTACGGCGGTTATGCTTAAAGGGCTAAATTAAATATTCTATAAAAAAAAAGGAACAAAAGGCAAATTCTGAAGAGACAAACAAGTTTATTCCAAAAATTTATGTAAATATAAAATGTATATAAAGTTGCAAGTTACACCATTCAATTCTATTTAATTATTTCAAAATAAGGATTCCAAAGCAATATTACAAAAGTATCAAGAAGTTTTGAAATTATAAAGTCTTTTTAGAGAATCTGTGAAATTTTTGGCATTATTTTTGCAGCACTTAATGTTGGTTGAATCTTTCTCACACAATTTTATTTGATTTTAAATCAAATCAAATTGTGTATGAATGATATTTTACAACAACACTCAACATTCAGTGCTACAAAAATAATGCTAAAAATTTCACAGACTCTCTAAAAAGACTATAAAATTTCAAAATTTCTTCATACTTTTATAATTCGGTGCAGAGTTTTCAGAGATGATCAACAATGGTATAATAAAATATTGTCACAACAACAACAAAAAATAATAATTTGATGAAATTATCTCCGCAATCTCTTTCTGAAACACCGAAGTTTGGCAGAACAAAATTAAATATTTTACTGAGATCTTGACTAATAATAACTTTTTTTGCTAATATTCATTACAAAGGAGCTAATAAGAGATCTTAGATAATAATCATTACGGTAGACAGCCACTCCATGCTTGCTCTCTTTAATATTTGAAAATTTCAAAAAGCATCTAAAGCGATGATATTCGCATATTTTGAAAGCGAAAGTACTCTTTTTAAAAATATATACTGCAAATTTTTAGAAATAAAAAATTTTTTAAAAATGTGTTAGAAATGTGAATATGCCCATATTTCGCCATCTCCACTGCCTCCATCATCCAATCCACTTCAATATTTGTCTAAACCTTCATCCACATCAACTTTCCATCATGTTCAAAGGTATATGTCTCGTCCTGTCTGTCAAAATAAATTTATCGAGGAACTGTTAAATGACTTCAATGAACTTAACAGTGAGGAAAAAAAATTGATAGTTTTAGGTGATTTCAATATAAACCTATTAGAGAGTGGTAAATACATATTTGATAATAAATCAAGTTTGCAAAGGCAGGCTCCTATGCAACCCTTGATAAATCAATATAAGCAATTTGTAATCAACCCACGGAATAAAACAAATCATTAACTCTCCTACTCATGAAACACGTGCACATGTGTAAACCTTCCACACTATTAGATCACATTCTTGTCAATAATATTGAAAAGATATCACAAAGCCATATAACAGATACAGGTCTGTTAGACCAAATGAAATTTTGTACCAAGAAAATATTAGGAAATTAATCTCAAAAATACAAGAAATTTTGATCATTTAAAAATTATTCAGCTGACATATACGAAAGGTCATTACATGATATAGAATTCTATGACATGAACTATGTTCTCTGATATTATTTTGGCCTATTCAGATTTTGTGCTAAAAATAACAGATGTAATAGACAATTTAGCTCTTCTAAGGCAATATAAAATAACTAACAGTCAGGAATGGTTTGATAGAAAGATTGCAGAGAAAATAGATATCACAAATGCAAAATTTAAGCTTCATGTTGACAAAGATAGCATGGGTGACAGTGCGCTTTCTCTAAATCAGAAATTTTCGAAAATTATAAAAACGTTTTTAACTTTAAAAATATAGATGTATTCCTTCATTTTTTTTTAAAGTAACTTTTTTTTATTGATTTATAGAATTTAATAATCTTTTTAAATATATATACTTTGTTATATCTTTTCCAACTGCATGAATCACTTTTTTGACTTTTAGTATGCAAATGTGCCCTTATAGATATAGTTAAAAAGATATAAAACGCATTTCATGAGTTATAACTCATGAAATGCGTTTTATATCTTTTTAATTATTAAGGCCTGAGTTGACAAACAC
The DNA here is from genome assembly GCA_035046665.1 of Euphysa ruthae. NCBI lineage: Eukaryota > Metazoa > Cnidaria > Hydrozoa > Anthoathecata > Corymorphidae > Euphysa > Euphysa ruthae. The sequence goes on along the minus strand of JAUZNK010086939.1, from coordinate 1,633 downwards.
TAATATTTTTGAAATTATAGATATAGATTTATCTTTAGTCTATTATTTTTTGAAAATTTTGCCTTTTATCTTTCATTTGCAAAAAAAATTAGGACCATAGCATAAATATTTCTCATGCGATAGCTCTTTAAATTTTTTTGTTTCACTTTTTCGTTTTTTTTTTTTTTAGGAAAAATATGTGACGAAAAAAAAGCTAAGTGTTTCTTCTGTAATTGTAGATGAATTGTTCTCTCTTATTACAATTTATCCTGAACTTCCATGTGAGGAAGAGTCTCACATTACTGTTGATAACAATAGAAATACAAATAGCTATACTTTGTAGTCAATCTTGTAGATAACTTACGAGTTAGTAGGAAAATAGGTGAAAGTGAGATAGCATATGGTCTGATACTTGAAATATTTTCTGTTGATATAAGAGAGTATTCTTGTTCTTATATTAAAAAGGTTGTTGATGTTCTTTTTGGTTTTGACATGTGGAACATTGCCAAACTTGTTACTAGTTTAAAAAAAATGCTACAAGATCCTAGCTAGAACAGCTGTTTAACGCGGAAATGACTTATTTTGTCGCATTTTTTGGTATAGTCTACTAAAATGCTTGTAAAGTTACACAAAGTAATTCCTCCCGGAATAAAACAGTTTTAAAAAGCTCAATGTTGGTTTTTTTCAGAAGAAAATGTAAATTTTTTTTTTTTAATTTTTGGGCCTAAATTTTTGGCCTAAAATTAAAAAATCAACCCAATTTTTATTTTTTAAAACTATTCAACAGACAGAAATCGAGCAGCAAAATGCATGCTTTAAAGGTACAATTTTTTTTTATTTTTTTATGAAAGAACTATTTTTGATATCGCAACAGATGTGCTATTCCAGCTAATATTACCACTCTAACTAATTTAATTGACTCTGGTATTGACAGCAGCAATCTAAAATTTAAAATTATAGTGTCCAAAATTTATTTTGGGCTCAAAATTAAAAAAAAAAAAAAAAAAATTTTTTTTTTTTCTCAAATAATAATGAAGAAAATTTAGTTACAAATTTTTTGAAGAAAATATTGTTAGAAAATATCTTGAAGAAAAAAAAATTTCTATATGAAAAACTTTTTTGAGGAAAATTATTTTGCAAACAATCTGTTGTGGGGTTTAAGCATATAAAACAGTATAGTTTGTGGTCATAAATTTTTTGAAGAAATTATGGTAATAAATTTTTTGAAAATATCTTGAAGAAAGAATTTTGTTGCAATAAATACACTAACAGTTTCAAATATTTATTTTAGTAGCATTTATTATCATTGGAAAGCTGTATTTTTCGTCTTTTGGCTTTTACACCATCAAAATATAATAAGTTAAACTCAAGCTATTATAGTATCAAAAAGTATAGGAATGCCAAATTTCGCAAATTGTTGTGTTGAATTCAGAGATCATTTCCAGGAATGACTGACGTCAAACTGCCATGCTGGAACTCTGTAATAGTATTATTATAATATAGTATTTAAAAAATATTTATGATATAGGTTGTATAGTATATATTTAGTTCCAATAGTTCCAATATGACTTCATGTGACTTACTTTAAAGCAATTAAATGTTGGCTTTGAAGTAAGAAACGGGGCCGAGATATGCACCCGTGGCTTATACACCA